>PGWS01021730.1:0-10365 GCA_002896235.1 Cicer reticulatum
CAGAAACAAATTCAAACATACTTTCACAACGACCACACCAATTAACAAACATCAAGTTTCATTTACCCATAATCATATCACAAGACATTCAAATTATGACCACGAACATTCATCACTAGTAGACAAAACTACTCTTAAGGGTTTTACCCGTGGAACGCACTAGTTTGGGTTTCCCCAAATCGACACATTTAACCCTAAACAATTTCCTTCCCACACATACTGACAGATAAGATCCCTATGCAATCTAGAAGTTTGGAAGGAGCCCTTACCTCAAGTTAGCTTTATCGAGAGTTCCGGTTCCGCGAGAAAATTCCGGTAAAATCTCCGCTCTGCAACGCGCTTCCACGCTTAGTGCACTAGCACCGAGCACGTAGGTGAGCACTTTCCCTCTATCTCTTTCGAAAAGAGGTTGGATCAAGGAGAAACGGAGGGTTTTGTGTTTTGGATCTCAAAAACCGGCGTCTTCGTTTTCGAATCAAAGAGAAGAGTGGAGTTACGAAAACCTTGATCTAACTCACACCCAACCTTTGGGGTCACTAGCTTTGAAGAAAAGGAAGCAACGAAACGAAGAATGGAGAAAAGGATGATCTTGGTTAAAGCTCACGTGAGTGCAGAGGAAGAAGATGGAAAATTCATTTTCCCTCCTTTCTGATATTTCTTTCCTTTGCTTTTTCCTTCTTCCTTTTTCCTTCCTTCCTTTATATACTATTTTCTTTCCTTTCCTTCCTTCTAGTTTTCCTTTTCTTTGTTCCCTCCAGAGCAACAGTATGAATATAAAATTAAATATAACTTACAAATATCTATCAAAACTAGATATTTATTAAATTACCGTTTCACCCGAAACGCACTTAAATTAACCGTTAAGTGATTTCCGCAGTTAAATTCAATTTATTTATCGACGAGAAACTCTAATTGGCATCGAATATTCTTTTTGATTATAAACTCCAAAATATTATTAAACTTTGGCTTACAAAGCTCCGAGCCAAAATCCAAAATATACCAAAAATACATAAAAGGTACTTTAAAATTATGGGTCTTACAAAATAGGGAAACAAATTTGAGAATAGCTTTTGAAGATGAAATAGGGAATTGAAATTGGAAAAACCTTTTGAGCAAATTTGAGAAGGAAATACAATGAGCAGAAATAGAATGAAAAAAAAATATTATGAGATGGAAATGGGAAAGAAAGAGAATAGGTATTGTTGGGTGAATTGATGTTTGAGTCAATAAGTGAATATTTTTTTGGATGTGAATATTTGAGTTTTTTTTTAAGTTAACACCATTGATATTAAATGAAAATCAGGTGACACGTTGTCTATAGCTAAAAGTAACTTAGTGACATTGTTACATTTTAAACAACAAAGAAATCTTGGAAAGTTTGATGCAACGTCAGACAAGGCCATTTTTTAGGATACTCAACGGTTCTAAAAAGGTATCACATATTAATTTAAGAACAAAGATTGTTAAAATAATATGCATATATTATTGGATGAATTTGAATGACTTGATATAAGTAAAGATAAATGATGAAGAAGAGAACATCTAGACAACACACAGATTGTTCCTCAAGAAACTAAAAACGATAATAATCTCCATTTCCACCCTCCTCCATGAGTTGGAAATCATAGCTGGATCTCCACTTAAATCAAATTATAGGCAATACTCTGATGGAATCAAAACAACAATGTCATTTAAAGATGACATCAACACAACATGGCAATGATATCTCAATAGAGCCAAAATCAATCAAAGAAGCCATATCGATCAATCTTAGATCGAAGCAATGAAGAAAGAACTTTGTCATTCAAAAGAATGACTTTGGAATCTCGTCCCAAAATACACAAGGATCAACAATCATTGGAACAAGAGGGTGTTCAGAAACAAGTTGGGGTGAAAAATGTAAGGTTATAAGAAATAAAGCAAAGGTCGGTAGCTCAAGGGTACAATCACAAGAACGTTAGACAATGATGAGACTTCCTTGCTTTAGTTGTAAGGTTAGAAGCTACCATAATTCTTCTTGTATATGCGATTCATAACTCATTAAAAACTTTTTCACAAATGGATGTCAAAATTGGCATTTTTGAATGGTTCTTCATGAGCAAGTTTATGATACATCAACCTCTTTGGTTTTGAAAATCAAAAGAAACCAAATCATGTTTCAAACTTACTAAAGCTTTATATGGGATAAAATAAGGCTTTCTAAAGCATGGTATGATAGATTATCTCCTTTCCAATCAAAAATGGATTTTCAAAGGAAAATGACCACAACACTCGCTTAAGAAGATTGAAAAAGATTACTTATAGTTCAACGTATACGTTGCATGACATCATTTTGGATCAATAAATGTTAACATGTATAAGGATTTTTCAAATCTCTGCAAAGAGAATTGCACATGAGCATGATGGTTGAGTTGATATACTTTCTTGGTTTACAAATAAACAGAAGAAGACTGAATCTTTATAATGTCAAGAAAATTATAAGATCTTTTAATAAAATAAAATGATGATGAAGCTAAAATAATGTGAAACCCCCATACATCGCATCCTCCATTTTAGATAAAGTATGAACAAAGAAAAATCGTATTCTCTTGAAAAAAAAATATAGAGGAATGATATGATCGTTACTCTACTTAACTGTAAGCATATCAGATATTATGTTGCAGTAGGATTATTCTAGGTTTCAATCCTGCACCAAAAGAAATCCCATTTAACTGCTATAAAAGAACTTTCGTTATCTTGTTGTTACTATTGATATTGGCCTTCTGGTATAGCAAATGTTCTATTTTGATCTTGTAGCGCCTACTGTGATGCTGAATTATGCCGGAGATAGATTGAAGAAAAAGCACAAGTGGTGCATGTCAGTTCCTAGGAGAAGCATTAATAAGTTTGGTCATGTAGAAACAAATATATTTGCTCTATCAACACACGAAAGCTGGATATGTCGTAGCAGCAACATGCTGCTCCCAGTTCCTATGATATTTAAAATCAACTTGAAGATTTTTTAGTATGTTATTCTAATATTCCACTTTACTGTGATAATACAAGTGCTATCAATCTCTCTAAAAATCCCATTCAGCACTCAAGGTCTAAACATATTGAAATAAAACATCATTTTATTAGGGATCATGTGAAGAAAAAGGAAATTGAATTAATCTTTATTCATACAAAATCAACTGGTAGACATATTTACAAACCCTCTTATCGAAGAAAATTTTAATTCCATCAAAGTAAAGTTAAAAAACAAAAAAAAAACAAAAAAATCCAACTAAAATCGTTGAAAACAGAAACCAGGTCATTCTGGTCATAACGAAGAACGTTTTTCGTTTCTTTATCATAAAGAAGTTCCAAAACCAACTTTTGTTAATGTACCTTCTGTCACTTACCAAAAAGTAACAACTACCCATGCCTATTACTGCCACCTCACCTCCACATTCCTCCTTCCCAATAACGTATGTCCCCTATCAATCACTTCCCATGTGTGACACTCTCTCTCTTCCACAAACACGCAAAACTTCAAACCGTTCATCTCCCACACTAAAAAACAACTACTCATTTTATGCAAAAAAATAACCTTTTCCTCCTCCTCATCCTCACTTTTCGTTTTTTTCTTCTTTCAAAAAATGGCGTGCACCAAAGCTGCTACATTGTCACAAGAATCTGAATTTAGAAAACTCCATCACCATCTCCTTCACATCACAACTAATCACCTTGCACCCACATCTTCTTTAGAGAAAACCTTCTTTGGATACTTGTCATCATCCCATGAGTCCAGCCCTTCCACGATTCACTCACTCCTCTCTCCACCATTCTTCCACCCTTGTCCCAATGCAACCTCCTTCGATAAGTCAGACTCACCACATCTCTAAAGTCATTCAACACACTCGCCTCGAAATGTTCATCTTCTAAACGAAGATCAATGAAGAATTCCTGTAGTATGGCACCTCAAAAATAAGACCCACAATCCATAATCTACACTATTTTCTTGATGATGATTCTGACCCTATGTCATCACCATATTCCCAACATAAATCAACACCCTTCATCAAGACCCTTCATACCCTCAAAACCCCCAACATCCCAAAAACCCAACTTCCAAAGTGATTCAACCCAATCCATCCCTCACAACTAAACTGAGAATCCTCAATACCAAGAATCCGCTTCCACATCTCTCAATTTATGGCTTATTGAAAACTGAAAATCCTAAAAAAACTACTAAGAGAAATCCAAACCCAAAATGTCTCGTTCCAAGCCTATCATTCAAGAACGTTCCTCCACCAAACCTTTAAACCTAGAAACCGCAAAACCTTCTATCAAACACCACCTTCAAAGTTCTCATTCCTCCACTTACTCCATCAAACTTCAGCAAGTCTTCAATGCCCAAATGGGCCTGAAAGACCAATGCATTGGTCGGGTGTTCATGTTGAAACCTTCAATATGAAGGAATCTCCATCAAACATCATAGTGATGCTCTTGGATGGACTAATTTCCTTCAAAACTCCGACTGACGACTTTTTATTCTGATGTAATCGGCCTTTTATTGCAAAGCTCAAGCATTTGTAGATAAATCTCTCATTGTTTCAAAACTAAAAGGCATTGAAATACGCTGTGACTTCCCTTTATTCTTGCTGGTATATTAACAATTTCCATCTGAAGGACACCACAATTTTTGGCAAAAACTGGTATTTACTCTAAACATTACCAAGGAGGAGGTGTTTCAAGAGTTGTTCATTGTTGGGTCCACAAATTTCTTTTCAACATATCTCAAACCTCTTCCAAAGATTTCAATAACATCAGTCAACATTCAAATTACTACCCCCACTGTGGTAGTCCATAAATATGTTTCTAACAATGATGCTTAGTAATCTATAATCTCTTCCACTGGCAGAAATTGAATCTTGCCTCAATTATCATCCAAACACATGATTGTTGCAATCAAGCAAATAATACAACATACATAGTGTTAGATATTTCAATATCCCTCCTATGATAGAATTGTACCGCATTAAAATATCCAAATTCTCATCCAAAAACATTTCTTATATGAAGCAATTTCCATCCATCCCACCATCTCCTAAAGCTACCTTCACTCCACCAACTATTAAATGCAAAAGATCTGTCCACCACTCTACAGTCAAACAAATGTTGAACATCCAATCAATCAAGAACATTCTCCTCCCTCAACAAACATTCCCTCTCCTATTATTCCACAAAATAATTCATTCTTGGACCAAATAACCATTGATAGGTCCTTCCTCTCAACATTTCACAGTCCCACACTCCAAAGTATATCCTAGTCCTCAATTGCAAGTTCAACAATAACTCTCTTATTCACCAGCTTTTGTTTCACCGCCTAAAAAACCAGCTTTTCCATTTTTGGAAACAATCATATAATCTGATTTTTTTCTTTCTTCCAAATTTAGACACTCCATGTCCATCAGTACTCACAACAATGCCTCCAGCAGGATCCCTTCCTACAATTAACACAATCATTCGCACATCTATCATCATTCTACACACCACAACACCTTCTAGAGTAATCCTCCATCTGCTCTCATCAAGATGATCAGCGCCCCTTCAAAAGATCAAATAGGAGAAAGAAACATCCAAAACATATAAGGAAATTCCCAAAATATTTGTTGCTCTTCAAAAATCATTGCTCGACAAACTCATCAGGATAAAGAGCGTGTACTTTTGAGGAATTGGATGACTATTCAGCAGGATTGCTCAAATCTAGGTCTGAGCCCCATCTTCCTGATCCTCCACCTAATATTTTCAGAATATATAGTTGTCTCTCTCTCATTCCTTTGAGGAATTCCTCCCCATTATGTCTTTCTGAATTATTTTCATATATTCT
Organism: Cicer reticulatum; assembly: GCA_002896235.1. NCBI lineage: Eukaryota > Viridiplantae > Streptophyta > Magnoliopsida > Fabales > Fabaceae > Cicer > Cicer reticulatum. The sequence goes on from PGWS01021730.1 coordinate 5,855, forward strand.
CCTATTCCTTTTCTGCCTTGACAAAGGGGGATAAATAATTCCTAGATTTTAAGTATTTTAGAAGCCTTTATTGTATGATATACTTCTGTATTCTTTGGTTTCTTGAACCATGTGTATGCCTGAACAGTATTTAAAGTATTAATGAAATATAGGTTGGTTCAAAGAATTATCACATTTTGAGGGGGAGTTTTTTAACTAAAAGCTCATATGTGATTTATAAGACTCTCAAATTAAAAATCTAAATTAACATTTTTGTCATCATCAAAAGGGGAGATGTTGAGACAAAATCCCAAATTAAATGTTGATGATAATCAAACAAAGTTAATTAAGACTTCTAATATGAATCTCAGTGTTTGTTATAACATGTGTGTTTGACTGTGTTAATCAAAGATAAGACTACGCAATCAAGCAAGATCATATTAAAAAGAAGCAGTTCATTTAGATAAACGAAGAACATGTTGACATAATTCGTAAAACGAAGAACATTCTTCATAGTTCCAGATAACAAAAATGTTCAAGATAGGATACATATAAAGATTCAAGTGCAAAGCAATACATCCACTCATACTATCATATTCAAAATATTTTAGCTTCTCACTCATCTCAAAAGATTCAGTTTTGTTCTTATCTAGATATCATAATCATTTTTACTGAGTCGAAGCCAAAATCTAAACTAAAAAAAACGTTAAGCATACATCAGATTCTTACCAACTTCTTAAATCATTACTTGGTAACTCAAGACAAATCATGTTGAAATAGTTTGAGTGATTGTAAAATCCTTTTATGATTAAAGGTAATGTGTAAAATCCTCTCAAAGATTGAAGGTAACCTTTGAAATCCTTTCTAGGTGAAGGTAATACATTGTACATATCAAGATGTGATCTAGAAGGTGTGTGAAAAACCAGGACGATCTTGTTTTGAATACTTAGTGGAAACTCACAATTGTGGGACTAGACGTAACCTATTTTGGGGTGAACTAGGATATATCTTTGTGTGATATATTTTCCCTTATCTATATTTACTTTTATCTCAATCATATATTATATAGATAAGTTAAAATTGTGTTTTTTCACTAACCAAGAACGTGATGCGATTATAACAAGATCATATGGAGTTAGATACTTTGAGTTTTAACATGAATTTTTAAAAAGGGACAATTACAATTCAAACCCCTTTCTTGTAATTGACATTGTTATTTCAAGAGTAGGGTGGGAATAGGCTAAGCTTTGAAAGGTCTTGAGCCTAGCTTATGGATTAATTTTTTAGGCCTAAGCCTGACCAACAGTCTATCATAGGGTTTTTTTTTTTTTCCGGTGTGGCCTGACTAAAGCCTATTTAAAAGCCTTATTCCCATTAGAATATTTAAATGTTATTTTTTACATTCATTTAAATTAGGCTAAAACTATGCCTTTATATAAAAGGGAAACTACTAAAATATAATCAAATCTAATAAAATAAAACTAACACGTGTTGCCACTGCAACAACACTTTAAAGAAAACAAAAGAAGCAAAATGAATCCATAATTAGTCATTATACACATATCAACTACATGCTCTATATCCATACCAATTACATGAATGCTCTCCACATACCAATATCAATGTACATATCTATATATATTAAAAAAAAAAATGATTTTTCTAACAAAATTATTTTAAAAAAATCTGAAACAAACACCCTTTAAACCCTAAAAAATGATTTTTGGTTTCAAAGAATAGATTTTTTCCTGTAACAAACGCACCCATTATTACCTCTCAAATAAATATGGAATGACTACCGAATATGGAATTGCTATCAAATATGGAACGACTACCGAATATGGAACGACTATTGAGTGATTGACTAATTGATAGACTTTAAAATAGAAAATAATATTATTAATAAATAATAATAAAAAAATAACATTAATAAATATTAAATAATATAGGCGGCATAAATCAAGCCTAATAGGCTTTTTTATAAGTCTGGCCTATTTAAATAAATAGGCTTTTAAAATAGTCTGAACCTAGCCTTTTTATTAAATAGGTCAGGCCAGACCATAAGTAGGCCAGACCATAAGTCCCTAACGAACGACCTAGTCTATTCTCATCCCTATTCAAGAGAGAGGTTCCTTTGTAAACAGTTGCAGGATGCGTCATCTCACATAGTGAAAAGGGGCAGAGTGTGAATTTGACGTGTGGTGGATGTGTGGGTGAGTGAGAAGGTTGTTGACGACACGCATCAAGGGGTGGACTAGTCTGGAGTGGACCACGTTGCAGGAGTGGTTGTTCGTCGGAGGGAGCAACGACGACAACAAGGCGTGGTTGGCTGGTAATAATGGGGTCAAGTGAACAAGTAGGATGCATTGGTGTAGCCATAAGTTTGCAATCACTCATCTAAAACTTCTTGAGAAACTTTTTTGTATATTTTATTTGATGAATGCATATACCTTTTTGACTTTGCTAAATTTGTATCCCTAAGAAGAAGCTATGTTCTCCCATCATACTCAATTGAAATTAAAGTTGCATCAATTTAGAATTTTTTTGGCAAAGAATGCCATTAGTAGATCCAAAAATATTGTCATCAACATAAATTTGAATAATAAGAATGTCATCCCCTATTGATTTTCCTTAATAAGTGTATTATCAATATATCCTATTCAAAGTTATTTTTAAGCAAAAAGTTACTTAGTCTATCATATCATGCCCTAGTGCTTGTTTTATACCATATCGAGATTTTCTATGTTTAAAAACATGATTTGGAAATTCAAACTTTCAAAACCTATAGGTTGTTTAACATCAGACTCTTATTTATATAACCATTTAGAAAGCACTTAACATCCATCTGAAATAATGTAATAGATTAATTTGCAGCAAAAGAAAGTAGGATACAAATAGCTTATAACTGGCCACTGGAAGCAAATGTCCTTAAGTGTAATCAATGCTCTATTGCATATTGTAGCCTTCGTGCGACAAGTCTTGCTTGTTTTTGATCAATTCACCTTTTTCCATTTAGCTTGTTTCGAAACCATTGGTTCAATATTTTCTTCTTTGGTCCTAGTAACTAATCCCACCATCATTCATTCCTAAATTCCATTTATACTCTCTTGCATTGCAGAATCCGTCCATGATATGCCAATACTTCATCAACAATGGTTAGCTCAATTGATGAGAGTGAGCCAAACAAAGTGGTATCTTTTAATGACGATCTAATCCTCAAAGGATCCCTTGTACTTCCAATGATGTGAGATGACTTGTACTTCCATCGAGATCTTCCTTCTGAATTATTTTGACTATTTCTAATTTGATCATATTCATCCTATGAAGATTTTCATCTTCGAAATTGCTTGTATCCTCTAATTTTTCAGGTTCTTCAAGTTTTTCTACATCTGCTTCCTCTAGTTTTGGTAAACCTACAATATCCTCACCTTGCTTTGACTTTTCAAGGTCAAACTGTTTGTCATATAACATAATATAAATTAGATAAATAAAGAATGAAATCAATACAACAAAAACATCAATTTTATTTTTGATGGTTTCTGCTTGTTTTTGACAACCAACATCGTGTGTTACTTCTGCTGAAGTGTTCAGATTATATGGATCTCCTTGTTCCTCTAAATTTTTGAGAATCTGCAAAAATACTTATCTAGCTTTGATTTTTAAGATCAAGCTTCTTGTTTTAACCTTAAACATAATGTTAGACAACAATTAACTTTAAAGAAAGATATAACATATATGTCAACATTTTCAATTTCATTATGAAAACTCGCATATTTCTTCTTTTCAGGTTTTCAGATTCTGAATTTGCATATTCTTTGATTAAAGGGTCTAGATAAAGGGATTTGAATTCCCATCTAGGTTTGTAGTCTTGATGAATTTGATTGGAGTGTTCAAAGAAGTCTCATGATTCTGTTAGATTTCAGCTTTTGAAACTGATGGTAATTATGATTCGTCTAGTAGTTTTAGTTATGTTGATATGTATGATTTTGAAGGTGCAAACACAATAAGAGAGAATTGTGTTTGCCAAAGTTGATAAATTTTTGCTAATTAGATGAAGGTTGATTGATTTTTATGAATTACTTAGATAAGAAGCAATCGAAAATGAGAGGTAGCAAGCAATGAAAACATAAATAATTTGACACATATACTTAGCCTAGTTCACCACTAACTTGGCTACATCCAGTCCCCTCATTCTAAAGGATTTAATCCACTAATTCAAATACATAGAATTACAAAGCACCTAATCCTCCAAGTCGGTCTTCCCAAATAGCTTGACAACCCCAAACGTTTGAGGAATTAACCACCTTGACCCTACAAGCCAAGTATTCTCCTAACAACGTGACAACCCCATATTGAAGAATGAACTAAACCACTATCAGGGTGGATACAAAAGATTGGAACTTTAAGTGTTTTCTGCTAACAAAGTTGATAATAATAATAACTCCGAAACTTTAAGAAGAAAAAACACTTAGAGAATATTTCTCATTCGAACAAGTGTTTCTCTTTTTGAACTCTAAGATTAATTTGGAATT
>PGWS01021731.1:0-12145 GCA_002896235.1 Cicer reticulatum
TTGAGAAGGAAATACAATGAGCAGAAATAGAATGAAAAAAAAATATTATGAGATGGAAATGGGAAAGAAAGAGAATAGGTATTGTTGGGTGAATTGATGTTTGAGTCAATAAGTGAATATTTTTTTGGATGTGAATATTTGAGTTTTTTTTTAAGTTAACACCATTGATATTAAATGAAAATAGGTGACACTTTGTCTATAGCTAAAAGTAACTATAGTGACATTGTTACATTTTAAACAACAAAGAAAATCTTGGAAAGTTTGATGCAACGTCAGACAAGGCCATTTTTTTAGGATACTCAACCGGTTCTAAAAGGTATCACATATTTAATTTAAGAACAAAGATTGTTAAAATTAATATGCATATATTATTTGATGAATTTGATGATCTTGATATAAGTAAGATAAATGATGAAGAAGAAGAACAATCTAGACAACAACAACAGATTGTTCCTCAAGAAACTAAAATCGATAAATAATCTCCATTTCAACCTCCTCCAGGAAGTGAAAATCAAGTGGATAAATCCACTAAATCAAATTATAGGCAATCACATCTGATGGAATCAAAACAAACAATGTCATTAAAGATGACATCAACAACAACATGGCAAATGATATCTCAATAGAGCCAAAATCAATCAAAGAGCCATAATCGGATCAATTCTTAAGATCGAGCAATGAAGAAAGAACTTTGTCAATCAAAAAGAATGAACTTTGGAATCTCGTCCCAAATACACAAGACAAACAATCATTGAAACAAGAACCGGGTGTTCAGAAACAAAGTGGGTGAAAAATGTAAGGTTATAAGAAATAAAGCAAGGTCGGTAGCTCAAGGGTACAATCAACAAGAACGTAAGGGGAAAGACAACCCAATGAGACTTTTTGCTTAGTGTAAGGTTAGAAAGCTACCATAATTCTTCTTGTATATGCATCTCATAAACTCATTAAACTTTTTCAAATGGATGTCAAAATTGCATTTTTGAATGGTTTCTTCAATGAGCAAGTTTATGTACATCAACCTCTTGGTTTTGAAAATCAAAAGAAACCAAATCATGTTTTCAAACTTACTAAAGCTTTATATGGATTAAAATAAGCTTCTAAAGCATGGTATGATAGATTATGCTCCTTTCCAATCAAAAATGGATTTTACAAAGGAAAAATTGACACAACACTTCTTAAGAAGATTGATAAAAATGATTTACTTATAGTTCAAGTATACGTTGATGACATCATTTTTGGATCAATAAATGTAAACATGTATAAGGATTTTTCAAATCTCATGCAAAGAGAATTTGAAATGAGCATGATGGGTGAGTTGATATACTTTCTTGGTTTACAAATTAAACAGCAAGAAGACTGAATCTTTATATGTCAAGAAAAATATATAAAAGATCTTTTAATAAAATATAAAATGAATGAAGCTAAAATAATGTGAACCCCCATACATCCATCCTCCATTTTAGATAAAGATGAACAAAGAAAATCTATTTCTGAAAAAAAAAATATAGAGGAATGATATGATCGTTACTCTACTTAACTGTAAGCATAATCAGATATTATGTTGCAGATAGGATTAGTCTAGTTTTCAATCCTCACAAAAGATCCCATTTAACTGCTATAAAGAACTTTTCGTTATATTCTTGTGTACTATTGATATGGCCTTTGGTTATAGCAAAATTCTCATTTTGATCTTGTAGCCTACTGTGATGCGATTATGCCGGAGATAAGATTGAAAGAAAAAGCACAAGTGGTGCATGTCAGTTCCTAGGAGAAGCATTATAAGTTGGTCATGTAGAAAAGCAAAATATATTCTGCTCTAACAACCACGAAAGCTGGATATTGTCTCAGCAGCAAATTGCTGCTCCAAGTCTATGAATTAAAAATCACTTGAAGATTTTTTAGTATGTTATTCAATATTCCACTTTACTGTGATAATACAAGTGCTATCAATCTCTCTAAAAATCCCATCAGCACTCAGGTCCTAAACATATTGAAATAAACATCAATTTTATTAGGGATCATGTGAAGAAAAAGGAAATTGAATTAATCTTTATTCATACAAAATCAACTGGTAGACATATTTACAAACCCTCTTATCGAAGAAAATTTTAATTCCATCAAAGTAAAGTTAAAAAACAAAAAAAAAACAAAAAAATCCAACTAAAATCGTTGAAAACAGAAACCAGGTCATTCTGGTCATAACGAAGAACGTTTTTCGTTTCTTTATCATAAAGAAGTTCCAAAACCAACTTTTGTTAATGTACCTTCTGTCACTTACCAAAAAGTAACAACTACCCATGCCTATTACTGCCACCTCACCTCCACATTCCTCCTTCCCAATAACGTATGTCCCCTATCAATCACTTCCCATGTGTGACACTCTCTCTCTTCTCACAAACATCTGCAAAACTTCAAAACCGTTCATCTCCCACCACTAAAAAACAACTACTCACTTTTTATGCAAAAAAATAACCTTTCCTCCTCCTTCATCCTCACCTTTCGTTTTTTTTTTCTTTCAAAAATGGCGTGCACAAGCTGCTTACACACCAAGAATCTGAATTTAAGAAACTCCGATCACCATCTCCTTCACCCATCACAACTAATTTCACCTTTCACCCCCCCACACTCTTCTTTAGAGAAAACCTTTCTTTGGATACTTGTCATCATTCCCATAGTCCAGCCTTCCAACGATGTCACTCACTCCGTCTCTCCACCATTCTTCCACCCTTGTCCCAATGAAACCTCCTTCGATAAGTCAGACTCCACCACATCTCTAAAAGTCATTCAACACTCGCTCGAAATGTTCATCTTCTAAACGAGATCAATGAGAATCCTGGTAGGTATTGGCACCTCAAAAATCGAAGACCACATATTCCATAATCTACACTATATTTCTGATGATGATTCTGACCCTATGTCATCACCATAAATTCCAAACATAAATCAACACCTTCATCAAAAACCCTTCATACCCTCAAAACCCCAACATCCCAAAAACCCACTTCCAAAGTGATTCAACCCAAATCCATCCCTTCACAAACTAAACTGAAGATTCCTCAATCCAAATCCGCTTCCACATTCTCTCAATTTATGGCTTATTGAAAACTGAAAAATCCTAAAAAAAACTACTAAGAAAAAATCCAAACCCAAAAATGTTCTCGTTCCAAGCCATCATTTCAAGAACGTTCTCCACCAAAAACCTTTAAACCTAGAAACCGGCAAAACCTTCTATCAAACCACCACCTTTCAAGTTCTCATTCCTCCACTTACTCCATCAAAACTTCAGCAAGTCTTCAATGCCAAATGGGCTGAAAGACCAATAGGCATTGGTCGGGTTTTCATGTTTTGAAAACCTTTCAATATGAAGGAATCTCCATCAAACATCATAGTGATGCTCTTGGATGGACTAATTTCCTTCAAAACTCCGACTCTTTTTATTCTGATGTAATCAGGGCCTTTTATTGCAAAGCTCAAGCATTTGTAGATAAATCTCTCATTGTTTCAAAACTAAAAGCATTGAAATACGCCTTGACTCCCTTTATTCTTGCTGGGTATATTACAAATTTCCATCTGAAGGACCCACAATTTTGGCAAAAACTGGTATTTAGCTCTAACATTACCAAAGAGGAAGTGTTTCAAGAGTTGTTCATTGTTGGGTCCACAAATTTCTTTTCAACATATCTCACAAACCTCTTCCAAAGATTTTCAATAACATTCAGTCAACATTCAATACTACCCCACTGTGGTGTCATAAATATGTTTCTAACAATGATGCTTTAGTAATCTATAATCTCTTCACACTGCAAGAAATTGATCTGCCTCATATTATCATCCAACACATGATTGTTGCAATCAACAAATAATACAACATACATATTGTTAGATATTTCAATATCCCTCCTATGATAGATTGTACCGCATTAAAATATCCAAATTCTCATCCAAAAACATTTCTTATATGAAGCAATTTCCATCCATCCCACCATCTCCTAAAGCTACCTTCACCCACCAACTATTAAATGCAAAGATCTGTCCACACTCTACAGTCAAACAAATGTTGAACATCCAATCAATCAAGAACATTCTCCTCCTCAACAAAACATTCCCCCTTCTCCTATTATTCCACAAAATTTTAATTCATTCCTTGACCAAATAACCATTGTAGTTCCTTCCTCTCACTATTTCAACAGTCCCACACTCCAAAGTAATCCTAGTCCTCAATTGCAATTCAACAAAACTCTCTTATTTCACCAGCTTTTGTTTCACCCCTAAAAAACCAGCTTTTCCATTTTTGGAAACAATCAATATTGATTTTTTTTTTCTTCCAAATTAGACACTCCATGTCCATCAGTACCTCACAACAATGCTCCAGCAGGATCCCTTCCTACAATTAACACATCATTCGCAACTCTATCATCATTCTACACCACCACAACACCTTCCTAGAGTAATCCTCCATCTGCTCTCATCAAAGATGATCAGCGCCCCTTCAAAAGATCAAATATGGAGAAAGAAACATCCAAAACATATAAGGAAATTCCCAAAATATTTGTTGCTCTTCAAAAATCATTGCTCGACAAACTCATCAGGATAAAGAGCGGTACTTTTGAGGAATTGGATGACTATTTCAGCTTGCTCAAAATCTAGGCTTGAGCCCCATCTTCCTGATCCTCCACCTACTTTTTTCAGAAATTATATAGTTGTCTCTATCTTCATCCTTTGAGGAATCCTCCCCATCTATGTCTTTCTGAATTATTTCATATATTCTTCCTATTCCTTTGTTGCCTTGACAAAGGGGATAATTAATTCCTAGATTTTAAGTATTTTTAGAAGCCTTTTTTGTATGATATACATCTGTATTTTTTTGGTTTTTTGAAACCATGTGTATGCCTGAACATTATTAAAAGTATTAATGAAAATCATAGGTTGGTTCAAAAGATTATCACATTTTGGAGGGGGAGTTTTTAACTAAAAGCTCTATGTGATTTTTATAAGAATCAAAATTAAAAAAATCTAAATTAACATTTTTGTCTATCATCAAAAAGGGGGAGATTGTTGAGACAAAATCCCAAATTAATGTTTTGATGATAATCAAACAAAAGTTAATTAAGACTTCTAATTATGATTCTAAGTGTTTTGTTATTTAACATGTGTGTTTGACTGTGTTAATCAAAGATAGGTACTAAGCATTTCAAGCAAGATCATATTAAAAAGAAGCAGATTCATTTAGATAAACGAAGAACATGTTTGACATAATTTCGTAAAACGAAGAACATTCTTCATAGTTCCAGATAACAAAAATGTTCAAGATTAAGGATACATAAAAGATTCAAGTGCAAAGCAATACATCACTCATACTATCATATTCAAAATATTTTAAGCTTCTCAATCATCTCAAAAGATTCAGTTTTGTTCTTATCTAGATATCATAATCATTTTTACTGAGTCGTAAGCCAAATCTAAACTAAAAAAAAAACGTTAAGCATACTCAGATTCTACCAACTTCTTTAAAATCATTACTTGGTAACTCAAGACAATCATGTTGAAATAGTTTGAGTGAATTGTAAAAATCCTTTTATGATTAAAAGGTAATGTGTAAAAATCCTCTCTAAAGATTGAAAGGTAACCTTTGGGAAATCCTTTCTAGGTTGAAAGGTAATACATTGTAACATATCAAGATTGATCTAGAAAGGTTGTGTGAAAACCAAGGACGATCTTGTTTTGAACACTTAGTGGAAAATCTCACAATTGTGAGGACTAGACGTAACCTATTTTGGGTGAACTAGGATATATCTTTGTGTGATATATTTTCCCTTATCTATATTTACTTTTTATCTTCAAATCATATATTATATAGATAAGTTAAAATTGTGTTTTTTCACTAACCAAGAACGTGATGCGATTATAACCAAGATCAATATGGAGTTAGATACTTTGAGTTTTAACATGAATTTTTAAAAAGGGACAATTACAATTCAAACCCCTTTCTTGTAATTGACATTGTTATTTCAAGAGTAGGGGTGGGAATAGGCTAAGCTTTGAAAGGTCTGAGCCTAGCTTATGATTAATTTTTTAGGCCTAAGCCTGACCAAGCAGTCTATCATAGTTTTTTTTTTTTTTCCGGTGTGGCCTAGACTAAAGCCTATTTAAAAAGCCTTATTACCCATTAGAATAATTTTAAATGTGTATTTTTTTACATTCATTTTAAATAGGCTAAACTATGCCTTTATTAAAAGGGAAACTATAAAATTATAATCAAATCTAATAAAAATAATAACTAACACGTGTTGCACTGCAACAACCTTTTAAGAAAACAAAAAAAGCAAAATGAATCCATAATTAGTCATTATAAACCATATCAAACTACATGCTCTATCCATAACCAATTTACATGATGCTCTCACACATACCAAGTATCAATGTACATATCTATATATATTAAAAAAAAAATGATTTTTCTAACAAATTATTTTAAAAAAAATCTGAAACAAACACCCTTTAAACCCTAAAAAATGATTTTTGGTTTCAAAGAATAGATTTTTTTCCTGTAACAAACGCACCCATTATTACCTCTCAAATAAATATGGAATGACTACCGAATATGGAATTGCTATCAAATATGGAACGACTACCGAATATGGAACGACTATTGAGTGATTGACTAATTGATAGACTTTAAAATAGAAAATAATATTATTAATAAAATAATAATAAAAATAACATTAATAAATATTAAAATATATATAGGTCGGCATATCAAGCCTAATAGGCTTTTTTATAAGTCTGGCCTATTTAAATAAATAGGCTTTTAAAATAGTCTGAACCTAGCCTTTTTATTAAATAGGTCAGGCCAGACCATAAGTAGGCCAGACCATAAGTCCCTAACGAACGACCTAGTCTATTCTCATCCCTATTCAAGAGAGAGGTTCCTTTGTAAACAGTTGCAGGATGCGTCATCTCACATAGTGAAAAGGGCAGAGTGTGAATTTGACGTGTGGTGGATGTGTGGGTGAGTGAGAAGGTTGTTGACGACACGCATCAAGGGGTGGACTAGTCTGGAGTGGACCACGTTGCAGGAGTGGTTGTTCGTCGGAGGGAGCAACGACGACAACAAGGCGTGGTTGGCTGGTAATAATGGGGTCAAGTGAACAAGTAGGATGCATTGGTGTAGCCATAAGTTTGCAATCACTCATCTAAAACTTCTTGAGAAACTTTTTTGTATATTTTATTTGATGAATGCATATACCTTTTGACTTTGCTAAATTTGTATCCCTAAGAAGAAGCTATGTTCTCCCATCATACTCAATTGAAATTAAAGTTGCATCAATTTTAGAATTTTTTTGGCAAAGAATGCCATTAGTAGATCCAAAAATATTGTCATCAACATAAATTTGAATAATAGAATGTCATCCCCTATTGATTTTCTAATAAGTGTATTATCAATATATCCTATTTCAAAGTTATTTTTAAGCAAAAAGTTACTTAGTCTATCATATCATGCCTAGGTGCTTGTTTTATACCATATCGAGATTTTCTATGTTTAAAAACATGATTTGGAAATTCAAAACTTTCAAACCTATAGGTTGTTTAACATAGACTTCTTTATTTATATAACCATTTAGAAAAGCACTTTTAACATCCACTTGAAATAATGTAATATTATTATTTGCAGCAAAAGAAAGTAGGATACAAATAGTTATAACTTGGCCACTGGAGCAAATGTCTTAGTGTAATCAATGCTCTATTGCATATTGTAGCCTTGTGCGACAAGTCTTGCCTTGTTTTTGATCAATTCACCTTTTTCATTTAGCTTGTTTCTGAAAACCCATTTGGTTCCAATAATTTTCTTCTTTGGTCTAGGTACTAGATCCCAAACATCATTCATCTTAAATTCATTTAACTCTTCTTGCATTGCAAGAATCCGTCCATGATATGCCAATACTTCATCAACAATGGTTAGCTCAATTGATGAGAGTGAGCCAAACAAAGTGGTATCTTTTAATGACGATCTAATCCTCAAAGGATCCCTTGTACTTCCAATGATGTGAGATGACTTGTACTTCCATCGAGATCTTTCCTTCTGAATTATTTTGACTATTTCTAATTTGATCATATTCATCCTATGAAGATTTTCATCTTCGAAATTGCTTGTATCCTCTAATTTTTCAGTTCTTCAAGTTTTTCTACATCTGCTTCCTCTAGTTTTGGGTAAACCTACAATATCCTCACCTTGCTTTGACTTTTCAAGGTCAAACTGTTTGTCATATAACATAATATAAATTAGATAAATAAAGAATGAAATCAATACAACAAAAAACATCAATTTATTTTTGATGGTTTCTGCTTGTTTTTGACAACCAACATCGTGTGTTACTTCTGCTGAAGTGTTCAGATTATATGGATCTCCTTGTTCTCTAAATTTTTGAGAATCTGCAAAAATACTTATCTAGCTTTGATTTTTAAGATCAAGCTTCTTGTTTTAACCTTAAACATAATGTTAGACAACAATTAACTTTAAAGAAAGATATAACATATATGTCAACATTTTCAATTTCATTATGAAAACTCGCATATTTCTTCTTTTCAGGTTTTCAGATTCTGAATTTGCATATTCTTTGATTAAAGGGTCTAGATAAAGGGATTTGAATTCCCATCTAGGTTTGTAGTCTGATGAATTTGATTGGAGTGTTCAAAGAAGTCTCATGATTCTGTTAGATTTCAGCTTTTGAACTGATGGTAATTATGATTCGTCTAGTAGTTTTAGTTATGTTGATATGTATGATTTTGAAGGTGCAAACACAATAAGAGAGAATTGTGTTTGCCAAAGTTGATAAATTTTTGCTAATTAGATGAAGGTTGATTGATTTTTATGAATTACTTAGATAAGAAGCAATCGAAAATGAGAGGTAGCAAGCAATGAAAACATAAATAATTTGACACATATACTTAGCCTAGTTCACCACTAACTTGGCTACATCCAGTCCCCTCATTCTAAAGGATTTAATCCACTAAATTCAAATACATAGAATTACAAAGCACCTAATCCTCCAAGTCGGTCTTCCCAAATAGCTTGACAACCCCAAACGTTTGAGGAATTAACCACCTTGACCCTACAAGCCAAGTATTCTCCTAACAACGTGACAACCCCATATTGAAGAATGAACTAAACCACTATCAGGGTGGATACAAAAGATTGGAACTTTAAGTGTTTTCTGCTAACAAAGTTGATAATAATAATAACTCCGAAACTTTAAGAAGAAAAAACACTTAGAGAATATTTCTCATTCGAACAAGTGTTTCTCTTTTTGAACTCTAAGATTAATTTGGAATTTTGAGCTGAGTTCTTTTACTCTTGTCTGCTTTTTTAATTACCATATTTTTCTTCAGCCTTCAATATCGATTTTATAGTTAAATTTGGGCTTCAATTTAGTCCTTGTTTAATTCTGAGTAAAATCTTGTTCAGAATGAGTTTGTAAATTCTTCAGATTGATTTCGTTCCTATTTTGAGTTGTAGCTAAAATATCACTAGAAGGGGGTTAAATAGGGATATTGTTGTTTAAAATTTTCTCACGTGTTTGAATTACTATCCTCTCTGAGAGGATGCAGATCTGATGATAGAAATTTAAACCTTTAAATTTGAGCTGAATAAAATAAAGAGAATTATAGGGAATGACACACACGACTTTTATATTGATTTCACTCAATGAATGCTACGTCAGTCCTCATACTCTTGTGAGTATTACTAAAGATCAAACTGATTAACCTCTCAAAAAGGTTGATTACACTTTGTGTGTTCTTTAGCTTCACCAAGCTTACAACCTTGTTTCTTACAAGTTCCAATTATTTCCAAGTGTAACTCACGTGGAAAATACAAAGTGATATGAGTATGATGTTTTCTCCTTTCTTAAACACTTTCTAAAAAGATATTTCAAAGATCTAGTGTAGGATTATAGAAAGTATAAAGAGAGGATGAAAATTCCTCTTGATAGCTTTAAGAAACTGCTCTTTTTATGCAATGTAGTTGTGTGTCTTATGTGAAGTGTTCCTTGCCTTTTATAGATTATCTTGAGATGCTCTTTCAAGTGACAAATGTTTATGATCGTTGGGGTCTTCAATCAGAAAATCCAAGGTCTTTTCATCATATTATACGGATTGCCATCCAGATGTCCTTGGACTGGTTAGTCTATCCCTCTTACAGGAGGTTCAAACCTTCTAGGTACTTAGACGTGAGTTGTCCTTTTCTTTTTCATTCTTAAAGACATGTAAAGGCTACATCTTTGTCTTGAAGCTACTACCTTATTATAGTTGATGTTGGTCATTCATTTCAGCATGTAGAGAGATGTGTTGGGATCGCTTTCAATGATGTTGACTATAGTCTCATCCTCTAACCTCGTACAATTTGTCCTCTTACCTATTCAATTTCCCTTCTGACTTCTTATTTCAAATGCTTTATTTATTCATCTTATTAATACTGATTTGTCTTCTCTTTATGAATAAAAAACATTGTTTCAGTGAGGATGAATATTTGCCACTTTGAAGCTTCATCCTCTTAGGAGGTCATCCTCTCGTAATCCAATCCTCCATATTTGAATCAGAGTTTTCTCTTTTTAATCTTAATGATGCGTAACTTGTTTTCTTATATGGATTCGCTCAAAGCATCAATTAGTCATTAACCACAATCATAAATCTTTTAATTAATTTTGTTATCATTAAACCATTTGAGAGAGATTTTGTCTCAATATTTTGTTTAGATTGAGTTTGTAAAATCTTTAGAATGATTTGTTCATATTTTTTGTAAATAAATCTTGATCAAATCTTCTTTCCATTTTGACCATATCATCTTTTCAACTTGATCAAAGATTTTTCTTCAATTATCAAATATGAATCAAATCTTATTTTAGTTTTCATCAATTTATAAAGTGGAATCAAATCTTATTTAGATTTTCTTCAATTATATAATCTGAATCAATCTTATTTTAGATTTTCTTTCAATTATAAATTGAATCAAAATCTTATTTAAATTTTCTTGTTCATACAAATCTTATTCAATATCATTTTAGATTTTCTTCAGTTATAAATTTCAATCAATTCTTATTTAGATTTTCTTGAAAAACATGAATCTTTTTCATACTCTTTGAAGTCAAATATATTGTGTTCTCATAAAATATTTTTATTACCATCAAAACTCTAAGTATATAAAATCAACTTGGTTCCAACATTTCTCTTACAAGTTTTGATTTTTTGAAATGTGTGATTTCTCTGTCGTGTTTTTCTTATTTGTTAAATAACCCATATTTTCTAATATTTTTTGGTTTAACATATGGTTCTAGTTCTGATAGGCACTGTTGATGACTCTTCATTCATATGCATAT
Source organism: Cicer reticulatum (assembly GCA_002896235.1). Classification (NCBI taxonomy): domain Eukaryota; kingdom Viridiplantae; phylum Streptophyta; class Magnoliopsida; order Fabales; family Fabaceae; genus Cicer; species Cicer reticulatum. The sequence goes on from PGWS01021731.1 coordinate 11,373, forward strand.
TTTTCATTGTTTTAGTCTTATTATATCTTTTATTCATTAGTTTATTAAAGGATTATATTAGATATATTTTGTTAATTTTATTTCTTTGATTTAATAAAAATGTTTATGTTCTTATTTCCATGATTAAGTGGAGATTTTTTGGAGTTTCGCGTTGTTACTTTGTTTTAGTGCAGTGCTGTATTTGGCAAGAAATCAACATTACCTATGTGGAGTATTTCAGCCATATCTGGAGTTGTATAGATGTACAATTGGAGTCAAACCAATTGAAAATGAAAGCTAATGTCCACAACTACAACTTTCATGAAGACATCAGAATCTAATTCAGACACTAAAAAGGAGAAAAATGCAGAAAACGTCAACTAGAAGAAGATGTGCGCCTGAAGCGCAACAGTCGCGCCTGAGGCGCATTTCCAACATTTTGCAACTGCCAAGACGCGTCCTGAGTGGAAAGGCTGCGCCTGGGGCGTATTTCCACCCTTTTGACACTGTTTAGACGCACCCGGAGCGCAAATCACGCGCTTGGGGCGCGTATCACGCGGATGAATGTTTAAAAATGCATTTTTTTTTCTTTCACTTTTTAGGGACCTTTTTTACTATGGAAGTTGGGAGACTTGTGCCCTAACACTAGAAACTCCAAAGACGACCGTTTCTAACACAATTGGAGCATTTTTTTCAAGAATTATTCATGAATCTTTCTTGTAATGCTTCTTAATCTTTATCTTTTCTATTTGTGTGTCATACAGTAACTAAATCCTATTTGTTAGGGATAAGTG
>PGWS01021735.1:0-12917 GCA_002896235.1 Cicer reticulatum
TCGGTAAAAATATATTTACGTGAACTCTGTTCAAATATATTTACGTGAAATCAATTTACGTAAAAGCCAGAGATTTTACAATACATGTGAATTCAGTTCAAGCGTTTACATGACTTTAGTTTCACGTATCACCCATTAGTCTCAAACCCATTAATTACGGCAAATCTTAAATCCGTATAAATTATTCACGTACTGACCTGAGGCTTTTTTTTAATTTTACATGTAGTGAATTCAGTTCACGGTAATGTTACAACGTACATGAATTCAAACAGAACAAAACATACCCGTTCTTGAACACTTTACTTTAGCAATGTGAAGAGGAAACTGGTGGGTGCAATAGATTGTGTAAAAAATATATTGGCGACTTCTATTACTAAATTTTACTGTGAAGTTTTATTTCTAGATTGAATTAGAAAAGACCCTAAAGGAAATTTTTATTGAAATAATAATATCTTATTTGCAAAAGAAATTAAATAACCATGTCATTTGCTATTTTCAAAGGCTCATACCTCAATCTTTCCAAGTCAATGGTTTCTTTAACTACAAACTAAGCTAAAATATAAAATAGTGTGAACAATCCCAACTCACCCATGATGTCATAGTTAAACCACACCACATACTCGCAAAAAAGAATAGCAAAATAACCCACTGGAATCATCATCTAACCTCCCATGTACACACACCGAAGTAGCAAATTAATATTGATGAACAGGAAATTGAACGAGAGAAAACGGATAAATAAAGATGAAAAAGAAACCGTTTAATGATTAAAATTAAAATAAAAAGATAATAAGAGTAGTATCTTATTAAAGACGCTTATTCTATGCATACCCTCCAAATGGTTCTAATATGTTCCATACTTTCCATCCTTTTTTAACAAATCAAACATGGAGTCCTCATTCATACATTTCATTTCATTTTTACTTCATCATATCTGCAACCTATCCAAACGTAGCCCGCCAAAAACTATAAATTATAAATTAATTTAAAATCAACTCCAAAAACTACAACTGTAGTGTTTTATGTGTCAGTATTACTTTTAAATTCTTTCTACTGTACATCAAACTCACAGGAACTAATTTGCTGACTGAGACCAGCATTATTGATTTTGTTTCATAAGGACATTCATATGTATACACAGCCTTTTCAATAAGATGCAAGCAACTATATTGTACTAGAGATAATAATATTTATCTGCGACTAACTGTAGCTAATAAATTCAAATTCAAAGTGAACTCTAGTTATGTTATTTGTGTTTCAGTAATTGATCTTCTCCATGTAAACTGTTATTTGTTATGAGAAAGAACTGTTGCTAAGGTTGAGGTGTGTTCAGTTTGGAAGAAAAAAAAAATCTTTACAGAAATTTCATATTTATTGTGAATAATTTAGGTTCTTTAAAATTAATTGGTGGGACACAATTGTATTCTACACATTCATACATAAATGTAATTCAAAAAAGGGCCATCAGGAATAATAAGTTGTTATTCAAGCTGTTGAATAAATAAGATATTCCAATTGTGTTTTACAGATATATGCTAGAAATTTCTTACTCTGTTGACCAGTATTCCTTTGCATTGTAATGTATGTCACAGCAACCAAAAAGTAAAAGGTTTGTTGATATACAGTATCAAATCAAAATAATAACATCATGTCTGAAGGAAAAGAAGAGAGAAAAAAGACCATTAACAGAATCCTTTCAAGTTATTGCCACTTCCAATAATAATAATACACAAGTATGTGATAGTACTTTGTACAAAGATGAGCATGGGTAACAATTATTTGATGTACTGCACCTGGACATAGAAATTGAAAGAAATATTCCATTAGAAGTCTAAATTATTAACAAAAAATTTGCCGGAAAAAATTACAACCCTCTTAAAAAAATACAGGCTGCATTTTAGTCCACGTGATTATTAAGAACCTCTTAGAAGTGGTCAAACAAGGAAAAGTTGATTGTACGAATCAAAGAGAGACAACACAAGAATTTGTATCTCAATGAATCTGCAATTACCTTTTTAACCCTAACCATTTCTATAAATACCACACTTCCCCATGTTTGGTTAGTTAAAACCCTTTGTCAAATTTGTGTTTACACTGGTCGTAACATACAGCCCGCCTCGTCAAACAACTATGAAGTAATACTGAGAACTTAAATATTGTGTTTTGAGGAAACCGCCAGAAAAGTATCATTTTTTCCTAGTATATTAAACCGTCTAAGAAACTACTTTCGGCGTTTTTTCAAAAAAAAAAAAACTACTTTTCTGTAATTAATTACCAAATGCCCAAATGGAACTTATTAAAAAGTTATAGCACCAAAGAAACTCCATATATATTCCTTCTGGCAGCACTTACAATACTACATGGTAGCAGACATAAATAAAAATAAGTCAACAGTATTAAAACTCCAACATTTGAAATCTATTAATGAAATAATTGATATTGTGAATAACAGAAATATCACAAAACTGATTATTAACCTTCAAACAAAATTACAAAAAACACACTAAAGAACATACACCATCAAGAATGATTTACCAAATTGCTAAAAAACCTCCCTTTGTCATTCAAGTATAACGATTGCTAGACTAAAAAACTAACCGTCGTATTTTCTTCATCTATCGGCTCTGCTTTCCAAACGATATCTTTCAGTCCAGTAGATATATTCTTGTAGAACTGCAATTAAAGACAAACTTAGTTCAGAGCATGTAAACTCCAAGATATGTTTGTCTAACTCAACCCTACAAAATCGACATGTAAGGTATAAGGGTCTATTTAGACCTTAACTCTAGCCAATGTGAGACTTGCGTATTTCTTTTATTATGTAAACACATTTGATTTGTGCATTAAATTTACCTTGTGAAATTCCAGAGTATCTCCTCCCGACTTTCGGCATCTCAACCATGTAAATTGAAGGGGCCACCTCCAAGATCTGGAAAGCATTAGAAACAGTCCAGTGTCCTTAATTCAAATTAATTAGCATAAAGTTCACCTAACATCATGAGAAAAACTTTAAAAACGTACCTCAGTGGCTACAGATAGATGACCTTTTCGTCCAGTCTTTTCCCCTTGAATCTTTAACTGAAATGAAGAATAAGATATACTATCAGAAATAGAGAAACTTAACAAGAAGTCATTATCATAACAAAATTGCATAGATTCTTTTACCTTGCAGTTGTTTTTCTTGACATCAAAACCCAGAGGTCCTACAGTTTCCTCGATTTTTGAAATTATCTCATTCGCTGAACATTTGGATGTGAATCTCGTTTCCCTTTTAACAAGTCCCTAGTTACCACAATGTAAAACTATCATTAACATGCAACTTACAATTAACATATATCAAATACATAGTTTTAAGGTCCTTGCAACAAAATTTAGTTTTCATTTCCTCAAACCCATCCCATGTCGAATTTCGAGGATAGGAAGATCTAATAAGAGAAAAGCATACATTTCATTTTTCAAATTAGATACACGTACCATTGGTTTTCTCGAAAAGATTACCAAGGTGAGGCTTGAGACTTAGAGATAAGTTCATGCATTCATAGTCACAGGTGCCACAGGCCTCTCTACATGCCTTTCAACGTAATATCTACTGAATCCTGTGCACAGAAAAGAATATCGAGATAGGGTTAAAATCCAAAACTTAGATGAACAACATTTAAACAAGATAACAACAATATCAAAAGACTTACCATAGAATCGCTGAAAATAGATTTACATCATCAAGACTAACATCAGCCTGTTTCAAACACAGGAGGTGTATATCCCTTCTTAACCACTCATTTTCAATGACCTCGGGCAATTGTAATCCGCTGTTTCTCAAATCATTTAACAGAGAAAGATATACAGATTGGTTTCACATAGTTGATTTCACATTAAAGACACGGAAAACAGGAGTATTTGCTAAAAGCCAGACTAAGCAGCAAGAGACAATGAGATTAAACAAAAATAACACAAGTCACACATACTGTATTAGGATTGGGATCAAGGATCCTTTTGATTAGTTTCTTTGCACTTGAAGAGAACCATGGAGGACAGGTGAACTCAGCCTTGAAAATCTGTCACTCATCAAAGGAAAACCCCACATAGGCAGCACTATTATGGGACATAAAATATAGGATTGCATTTGAGGAAAGATGTACAAATTAATATACAGTTACATCCTCTCTATACAGAGTGCCTGACTACGTTAATGAAATGTTGTAGAGGAAGTAATTGTGCATCACTCACCCATCAACCAATAGTAAGTCAATCAGTTGGTAATAAGCTTGCTGGTGTAGGTATCAAAACATATTAAATGTTACCAGTAATGTCAATGTTATGAGTAAATTTGGTTACATAAGAAACCTTGGACCAGTCTCAGTGTAACCAATCAAACCAACTGACCAGGTCATATTTTCTGAGAATTAAAGTAAAAAATTATACTGCTGCGTGATTATTCTGTAGACACAGAACACTGGAGGCAGCATATTTATAGTTGCAGTAGTAGCTAAGATGCATAGGTACTGGAACGGTACAGATAGTAGATATGAGTATTGGTACAGATATAGCATTTTTAAAAATCAAGGTTATGGTTATGTCAAATTTAAAACATATAAAATTAGATTTTTTTATTATAATTATAACATCACAGAGCTAAATTGTTCAAATGACAAGAAAACATCACAATAAAAATACTAATATTTGTTCAACAAATCAAGATCTAAGCATGACATAATACACTCTATCCGTATCAATATCACCAAAATAGTCCAAAAGAGAACAAAACCAAGCTTATCTCATTACATAGGGTCGGCTACATGAATCAAACAATACCACAATGTTCAATGATAAATCATGGACCAGTCATAATTAATAATTAATAATTAATAGGTGTTCAAGAATTTCAATGTGTAATGTTCCCCACAGTAACATCATAAACTTGGACTGAGAACAGTCAGAATGATGAAAAGCAGACATTAAATAAAAATCACCTTTTTATATAAAGCCATAAGATTGGTTTCTTCAAAGGGCAAATAGCCGGCCATTAAAACAAAAAGAATAACACACATGACAGAGATCCGCCTTTGCACCATCATATCCTTTATTGTGGATTACCTAGATAAAAGGAAGCAATGATAAAAAAATATCGAGTTAAAGAAACAATGGAAAGTGGCAGGTTGAGTAAAAATACCTCTGGAGCGACATAATTTGGCGTACCACATGTTGTGTGAAGTAGCCCATCTTCCTATTAATAATTAATATTATGATAATCAGCAACTGTTTAGACTTAGTCATAATTCTATTTATTCATTTTTAAGAACTAGTCAACTAACTTCACCCGAACTTGTTGAGGCAACGCACTCAATCCAAAATCTGATACTTTTAAGCCTTCCATTAGAATCCAGCAATAAATTCTCAGGCTTTAATAGATGAAACATAGTAACATGTTAAATTTTTATTCTTTTTTTCCATGCATCTATCTCTTTCACACATACACACACTCACGCAACTGTCCATGGTTAGGTATGTAAGTTCCCTTTGCAAAAAAAAACTAAGAAGTTCTTGAGAATGCATTGCTGAAATTATTCAGAAACCCGTAATTTGAACCCGACAACACACACCCGCTCACTAAATAGAAAGCAAAGGAAAAATGTAAATGACAAAGCAATATACACCTTTAGGTCTCTGTGGCAACACCTTACTATGACAAGTAATCCACAGCACATATAAGCTCTTGAAAATATTTTCTTCCTTCATCTTCTTTCAACCTCCACTGCGTAAACTGGCACAAGTTTATGACAGAAAAAGCACAAAAATAAGAGACAATAAAAGAACAATGCTAATAATATAAAAGATTCTAGCCTTCAAAGCAACAAAGAAAGGTAAAAACCGTCTTACAATTTTATCAAAAAGCTCCCCACCGGTCACAAGTTCCATAAACAATGATATCTTTGTTTTGCTAGCTGTTACCTACACAAGGATTTTTTGTAGTTAACATGCAGAGGGAAGTTAGAAAAAACTGAAAGAATAAAACTCTGGAAAATATAAGAATAGAAATAAATCACGCATGGAAGGAATCATTTACTGCCTTCTAACCTCATGCATGCGTATGACATTTGGATGTCTAATGAGTTTCATTGTTGATATTTTCTTGTTTTTATCTGCATAACAGTGAACAACAGAAATATCAAGAAGACTTGAGTATTCGTGCTTCAGAAAGAAAAAAACCCAGAAATTTAGCAGAAGTTCTTCATACCAACACAAAACTATAGACTAATAAACCATTTTTTCCCAACACCACACAAAACACAGTATTAAACTCAAATAGTTAACCTGTTTAACAGGTGGCAGAACACATACAACAAATAAAAGCAAGTAATTAATACTATACAAAATTCTTGCAAAATATTAATATTTATATAAGATATCTTTAATCAAGCTAATACTTTATATAATAATCAGGACAGAATCTTAATAAATGAGAACCAAAGTGGAAAAGTGAAGAGAACCATCCCAGAGACAGAGACCACCTTTGTTTAGGCACAATAATGACATAAATAAGGTTAAGGTTAATGAAATGGAAAACAGGCTTCAGTATACTGTGAGGGATATGTTTCATGTAGACCCACTGGTTTCTTTTAATTGAAGTTTGGGTCTGTAAAGTTCCTTTATACTTTTCGTCAATTTCTTTGTTGCGTTACTCACCTGTTAAATTTTGTTCTATTCATAAGCAATATTCAGACTTTTGGATTTTTCTGTTGTCAAAGTTTGAGTAACCAGAGACACATTAGTCGCTGCGAGTTTGGACTTAATATCTAATATGTTTAGGAAAGTATCTTAATATCTAACATGTTTTTACCTAATTCTAATTTTATTCTCTAAACCAGTTCAAATGGGAGAGTTTGGACTTAAGAAATACTTTTTTCTTTCCACTTACATTGCATAAGTCATACCAATCCAATGTGCCAATAGGTTGAAATAGGATGAATAGATAGATCTTACTGCAGAGACAGTGCTGATCAGTACTAATGTGAATACAGAATCATAGGTCAAGACTCAAGAATGACAAAATGAAGTTGTATTCAAGAATTTACAAAACTGAGATGTTTCTGATTTAACGGTCCTCAAAAAGCCAGGCCACACTTTCTCTAACATATATATTTTGTGAGCAGAAGAGTTAACTCAGAAACTGAAAACGGTAAACTGTTTATTTTCTGCATGGTAACGAGGATGCTGATGTGAAGGAAGAACCTTTTTTGCAGTTTTGTAAGAACTAAGGTATAATAAGAAAATTAAGTTTCAGCACAACCATTCATTTCATAATTCTCTGTTGAGTTCTTTTATGCTTGTGAATTCTTTTTTTTTTTTTTGTAAGCTATGCTTGTGAATTCTCTGTGGTGATCTACTCAATAATCAAGACTTGTTAATGTTTCAACAGAAATAATCTCATAAATCTTCGAAGACAGAAAAACTATTCAATCAAACAAATCTGAAACCTCTATCCTGCTAATAAAATGACAGAACTTTCGATACACATAATATTAATTACTGCAAACATCACGGAATAGGTGGCTCACCCTGATTTTGAAAATCCCATTGTAAAACCAAACATGCACAAAAACAAACAAATGTCAAACTCATTAGCATGTCCACTGGTGTTCCGGTTTGGTATTAACTATATTTTGGTGAGCCCTAGTGTTTCACGGATTTAAAAATCTACAAATCTTTTACTCCAACGGTGCAGCCATTTATTAAAGAACTCAAAATGGTCCCATAAACTACCCAAACTTAATGCTCACATTTACATTTACTTTTTTAATTAATCATAATATCAATGATCCTATCATGATTCTAAAGGATACTAACAAATCTTATAGCAATCAATATCAATACTATCAATATCTCACAGATAGAAATAAATCATGGTTCTTTCAGCTGAGGTCACAGATGAACTTGCTCCAATAGTGGAATCAGGAAAAAAGGGCGTAATCCATCTATCTAAATTAATAATAATCACTTGTGCTTGTTATTTTTTATTAGAACAAAATTTAACCAGAAATAAAATAATACTTGACATCAATGAAATCAAAAATTAACATAATTAACAATATTAATTGAGTTTTGGTCACAAAAAAATCAAATTAATTGATTTAACACACAAAAAAATAACCTGACGAATCATTTTGTGCTTGAGAATTTTATCCTTATCGAGAATCTTGATAGCTACGTGTTCTCCACTTTCAACGTTCCTAGCAAACTTCACCTCGCGAATTTCCCTCGCCTAGCGTCCGACCAAGCTCGAACTTCCCAACTCTTGTCCTTCCGCCGCTACTGGCGACGCTAAGACTGCCGCTACTCTGAGATGAACGCATTTTTTCTCTTTTCTATATTCGAAGTATTCACTTTATTATAGTCTCTTCTTCTTCACAGGGTTGCCACACTTGAGATTTTGAGACTCTCATTTTCTTCTTTTCTTTTATTGTTAATAACTCTTTATACCTAACAATGAATCAGGATTGCAATATTGGAGATTCAATGTTGGTGATTTGCGGTTGGATCCAAATAGAACCATGGTATTATTAGAATCAGAATTGGAATATCGAAGAATAAAGAGAATTGAAATTTGTTGATGTTGGGTTTGAATTATTTTGGATTTCACTATGAACAATAACAAAGAGAAAAAAGGTTTTCAAAAGGGAAGGGAGCTGTCAACAAAATGAATATTATCAACTTTTATATACTTTTGTTTTGTTGAATTCAACGTGAGTTGTGTGTGGGAAGGTTTATCTGGCACATGTGAAAGAATATGTCATTGGATTTCGTCTTCCATGATTCCTACATTGAATAATCATGAAATAATGTAGTATAAAATTGCGTTTTCGACAATATCATAATAATGGATTAAACTAATGTGGTATATTTATTATTTTCTAAAAAGAGCGGTCCAGTGAATAATATCGTTCGTTAATGATTAAATTAATATAAATTAGTTCTAATATTATTATATCTTCATGATCAATCATATATTATTATATTATTAATTTTCGCTTCTATTTACTTTAAAAGAAACATATCTTATAATAATATAAAATAATATCTGTCAAAAATAATGTAGGATAATATAATCTTTTTGTTTCAAAAATAGTTTTATCAAAAAGATTATAAGATTAAGTATTTTGTCAAAATAATAATAGGATGATCTATCTTCTTTTGTTTCAAGCTTATTATTATTGTTAAAGTTGACAATTATACATCTTGGTCGAAACAAATTGACAATTATACACAGACAAGGATCCAGTTTGTTTATTTACAAAAAAACAAAAAAAAAAATCATTTTTATGAGGTTTATATTTCAATATAATCACATTTATTTATAGAATGAAATTTTCTATACTCAAATTAATCTTTCAATTTCATATATGAACGATAACAGTTTGTTCTTTATTAACTTTAATTGAGAATAAATTTGTCTTTTGTATGAGATTTTTTCAAGATTTATTCCAATATTAAATTTGGGTTATGAAATAATTGAGTTGCATTATTGATATGAGAATAGGTTACGGTCAAAGACCAATAGAGATTTACACCCTCTGGTCTAGTTTTAGGTCCATGCTGTTTTTTAACAGATAAAAAAAACTTCTAAAAAACTTTATTTTTGTTTAAAGGTCTGGTTACAATAATGAAACATATTTTAGTTAAAAAAAGATCATAATAGGCCTTTAGGTCTATTAGACCGAGCATTTAAATAAATATAAATAAATTATTTGTCTACTACCTATAATTATTATATTAAATTTTGATTTTATTTTTGTTATATATTAAACTTAATTAATTACCCATATTACTCATTTAGTTTTTGACGTATTGAATGATATTATTATAAAATATAATTTAAGTTGGATGTATATAAAAGCATATTCTTCAAAACGTATGTTAGATGTCAAAATATAAGACCGTTAATTTCATTGACATATTAACTTGTTAATTTATTTAAAGATATATTTGATTACTTATTCAAAAATATTAAAATAAATAGACTTTTTAAGTATGCTAATAGGTATATCAGACTTCTATCCATATTCAAACTTAAAAAGTAGCCTTATAACAGATTTAGACCTTGAATTTTTAGATATCCAAGCTCAAACTCCCTAACTCGGCCTAACATATTTTCACTCTTAGTTTGCATTAGAATTATAAGAGATTGAATTGAATATTTATAGAATATATTACAATAAGATGATTTTTTTTTTTTTGACAAAATTGATAACTTTTTAGAATTATTAAATGAGGGGAAAGAATTGTACTCATCGATGAAATATTCCATCTCTATAATTGAAGGTTCAACAAACCACAAATTCCATTAAAAAAAAACCAACCACAAATTATAGAATAACTAACTCAATTGTATCTTATACGATGCTTACAAATTTAAAGTAATAATGCTACTTACACCCTCACTTTACTATTCACACCCCTCATTTTTTTTAAAAGACAAAATATCCTTTCATATTTATATTTCTTTAACTTCATTTCTCCCTTCATCACCAATTTATAACATCTCATAACTCAATATACTCATAGCAATCACCATAACCTCACCAACTCTAACTCATAACATTTAAAACTCTATCACTTACTCTCATAGCTTACACCCCATCAGTTTTTTCTTCACATTGTGGTTAAAGTGACCGAAGAGGTATATTTTGTTGTTCTGTTTTTGAATTCGTATTTTTTTCTCTCTGATTTGGGGATTTTATGTGAACTCAATTCACAATACGTTGTAACATTACGTGAACTGAGTTTACCGTACATTGTTAAAATTGTATAAATATCAGGATTTACACAATCCCTTAATTCACGTAAATGTGCGTGTTTAAGAATGTGTAATTAATGGAATTGATATCACATGTGTTAGGTTAACTCCAGTTAACGTACATTTACTAGAATTCATTCACGATAACAAGTATTGCATAATCCTAATTTGTGTTTATTTTTGGATGCAGATAAATGGGACCAAGGGGGAGACAACAGTGACGAAATGAATGAAGGTTTGGAACCTGAATTTTGAGGATATGGATGATGGTTTGGAACGTGATTTTGATGAATCGTATGCTGAATTTGGAACCTGATTTTGATGCAATGAATGATGGTGTTGAACCTAAAATTGAAGATGCCATGAACAAAGAAGGTGACCTATTATTGGTTGATTGAATGATGATTTAGCACTGGTATAATGTTTGATACGCAATTATTTATTGAAATGAGATAGATATTTTGGAGGTAAAATGAAATTGTGCATTGTCAATTCTACATCTTGAAACTGCGACAGCACGACCAAGAAGAACAAAATTAATTCTTGGGTTGTGAATAAAGCGTAAATACTAGACCTTTGAAAAATCCTAAATCTACGAGGAGTATTTGGAGTAGAATTGTGAATGGCTTATTTACGATTGACGAAACCACCATCAAATGTTGGTGTGGGATGGTATACTGCATGTAATATGTGGTGTTCCATAACCAACGAATTGACCAAAGTAAACTTACTTGTCCATGCTTTCTTAGGTCGATTGTCTCAGGAAGAATAAAGTTGTACTTGGTGAATATGACGAAGGACATGATCAAACAAGAAACTATTGATGACCTAAAAAGATCATAATGTTAAAAGTTGATGACATAAAACAAGTTAACAAATCCACGTAATTATATCATTCATTACCTAGAAGTAATAGAACATAATGAAACATCTTTTGACATGATGGAACACAACAAATCATCTATCGATATAGGAGGTAGATGGTTCGATGAGTTTATGACCATATTTTGGGGCCATCTAGACGTTATCACTCTTGTAAATAATGTTCACATCATATTGATTTAGATAGCACATACAAACATAGTACGGTATCGAATGTCATTACTTGGAAATTTATTGGTGTTACATCTAGTGACAATGATATTTGTGTGGATTTGCATATCTACGGTCCTGAGTGTGCTGATAATTTTATGGTGGCACTACAAATGTTGAAAGAACAAATTATAATTGGTGAAGTTGAAGTAATCGCTACTGATACAGACCTTGCTTTGATGAACGCAGTTCAATATATTTTTCCAAAAGCAACCAATTTATTATGTTTCTTTCATGTATGAAAAAAATGTCAAAGCGAAGAGCAAGATAATTGTTTTTCCAAAAAAAAGAAGTAGGTGCAAATAATGGAGGCATTGGAGGCTCTTATTTATAGTTATGATGAGGCTTAGTACTACATAAGTTTTGCTATCTTTGAAGAAACTTGTAGTAGCTCTTCTATCTTTAATTATTATGTACATGAAGAGTAGTTAATTCCTCACAAGTAGGGGTGGGAATAGGTCAGGCCAGGCCAGGCTTTGAAAGGCCTTAGCCTGGCCTACGATGAATTTTTGAGGCATAAGCCTGGCCTACGGCCTATGATAGGCTTTTTTTTCGGCCTGAGCCTGGCCTACGGCCTACCATGGCCTGGCCTGTAAGCCTATTTAAAAGCCTTATTCACATTAAAAATAATTTTTCTAACAAAATAATTTAAAAAAAAAATATAAAACAAACACCCTTTAAACTCTAAAAAATGATTTTTGGTTTAAAAGAATAAATTTTTTATTAAAACAAACGCACCCATTATTATCTCTCAAACAAATGGTATCAAACAAACTCAGATTATTACCTCTCAAACAAATATATATATATAAAGGTAATAAATAAACAATTATCTATAGCTACATGATGCTCTACACATATCGATTTATATGATTCTCCATATACCAATACTAATGTGTATATGTATATATATATTAAATAAAAAAATGATTTTTCTAACAAAATAATTTTTTAAAAATATGAAACAAATACCTTTTAAACCCTAAAAAATAGTTTTTGGTTTAAAAGAATAAATTTTTTATTGAAACAAACG
>PGWS01021741.1:0-17259 GCA_002896235.1 Cicer reticulatum
TACATCCCGTATAAACCTTAATAGTATACCACTTCTACGAATAGCTCTTAATGCCGCATCTCTTCCGAGACCGGGACCTTTTATTATGACTTCTGCTCGTTGCATGCCTTGATCGACTACTGTTCGAATCGCATTTGCTGCTGCAGTTTGAGCGGCAAACGGGGTCCCCCTTCGTGTACCCTTAAATCCACACGAACCGGCAGAGGACCAAGAAATCACCCGACCCCGTACATCGGTAACAGTCACAATGGTATTGTTGAAACTAGCTTGAACATAAATAACTCCCTTTGGTATTTTACGAGTCTGCTTACGCGAACCAATACGTGCATTTTTACGTGAACCGATTTTTGATATAGATTTTGCCATTTTTTATTATTTAATAAAATTAAAGTCTGAAATATATGGATATATCCATTTCCTGTCAAAAACGGATTCTTTACTATTTTCTAACTAGATTTTCTATATTAATTGTATTCTATAATTCGATTATATATAGATATAGAATTATAGAAATATCAAGCAATAAGCAATAATATTTCTTATAATACTTATAACTATAGAATAGATTCGAATTATAGAATTTAAATTATTCTATTTTTAGAATTTAATATTTAAGAAAATAGAATATTAATTAGATTTTTTTATTTGAATATCCATTTTTTTGTGCATTAGGTACTTTATTTTTAATAGAAAGCCCTTTTTTGTTAAAACATTATCCTTGTCTTTGTTTATGTTTTGGATTGGAACAAATTACGATAATTCGACCTCTCCTGCGGATCAATCTACATTTTTCACAAATTTTACGAACAGAGGCTGCTACTTTCATATTTATGACTCCTTAACTGAATGTTGAATCTATCTATTTATTGGAAGAAAATAGGATTTCCTTATTAACTTAAATTAACTTAAAATTGTGCCCCCTAAAAAACATATTGAAGGTCTAATAAAATTAACTGACTTATACTTCCTTTTTTTACTTTCCCAGTCGTAGACATAAGTACGCCGAATTTTTTTTGAAACATAGTCTATATATTTTCATTCTATTTGTTTAAAGGTGTAACATACCTTCAGAGGTGATTCAGTAATTAAATCTTCATGAATTTTTTTTATTTGTATTCTAGTTAAATCCTCAAAATGACCATTACCATATATAACATAAAACTTCTCCGCCAATTCGTTCTAATCGAGCCTCTCGATCTGTCATTATACCCCTCGAAGTAGAAAGAATTACAATTCCCATTCCTCCTAAAACTCTAGGAATTTTTTGATAGTTAGAATAGATTCGTAGACCAGGTGTACTGATCCTTTTCAAATGTAAAAAATTTTTATATGATCCTTTCCTATTTCTCCGTAGAGTTAAAACTAAAAAGTATTTGTTGCTTTCCCGATGTTTTCTGACGTTTTCAACAAAACCCTCTCGTAAAAGTATTTTCACAATGTTTTCGGTGATATTACTAAGTGGTATTTGAACTGTTTTTTTTCTAGTCATGTCAGCATTGCGTATCAAGGTTAGTATATCAGCTATAGTATCTTTACCCACGATATTTTATTGCTCCTTACTTTCGATATAATCAACATGCTCCTATTTTTCGATTTTTTTTTTTTATTCAATAATATATCTAATATTGAATATAAGAATATAAGAATACTCGATATATATAGTATTATTCTAATTAGTATAATGTAAATCTATATCGAATATTCTATTCTAAAACTAAAAAAAGATAGAAATAAAATGAACTAATGACCTATTCTAAACTATATAGATAATCTGATATGGAATTCGAATTCCGAATTCTTTTTTTTTTTTTTTTACAAATAGAATTCGGAATTCGAATTTTTTTTTTATATATATATATATATAGATTCCTTTTTCTTTTTTTTCTATCTATTATTATTTTTATTTAGTTTTTTAAATATTTCTTAAATAAATATAATGACTTACTACTACTAATACTTAGTATTAATATATATATATATTATATACTTCTAATTACTTATAACATAGAATAATCATCACACAAGGTATATATGTTATATTTGATACCTTTATGAATTTATTGCATTCCTATTCAATTCATAAATAATATATCTATATAACAATCTCGTATTATAATACCTCGGGTGCTAATGAAACTATTTTAGTGAAATTTAACTGTCTCAATTCTCGGGCTATTGCACAAAAAATTCGAGTTCCTTTTGGATTTTGTAACACCCCGATTTTCAAAGCGAGACTACGTTTTATTTTTCAAAAGAAATTAAAATAAAACAGAGAAATAAATAAGGTAATAACTTTGGATAAATAATCGAGTCATTATAATTTAAAAGCAGCGGAAAAATTTTGAAATACGAATCCAAAATATTTACACATCAAAAGTGGTACATGTAACCCACCGAAAATAACATGTCAAGCTGACAATATTAGTAAATGTACAGTTTTCCAGTTCAAAATAACGTAATCCAAAAAAAGACATAAGTTCCCTCTATGTCATCCTAATATGATCATTCTTCAGAAAACTATAGCTATACACCCTGAGTGATCTCCACGCGCCCCGTGAGATCCTCCTAACGTAGCTCAAGTCAAGCATTCCCATCTACATTCCCATCCGTAGGGTACGAACCGGTAGGATCGTCCTGGCTCTCATCTGAGGGCAAAGCCCAGATTTCCACAATAGTTGTAAAGGGTCACCGACCGAATTAACAGTTAAACACATAACATTTAAGTTTTTAAATGCACAAAATAACCTTTCAACTAAGCATGCACCTTAAAAGGTTTTCCATATGCTAAAAGTTCATATAACACTTGCCAAATAAAAATGAAATCAAAATAAAGTCCTCAATCCATCAAGTAATACATAACCAATCAAGACATTGATAAATCAATTGATCAATCTGGCATCTAACTCAAAATAAGAATTTTCACTGGGCCAATCGATTTCCAAATCGATTTGGATGAAGGAATTTTGTGAAAAACTGAACTATAGGCTCAAATCCAATCGATTGGAAATCGATTGAATGAATAACTGAGCCGGTATTAATGCCAATTGATGTCAATCGATTTTGTCAGTTTTGCTGAGTTCCTGTCTTACTGCCAATCGATTTCCAAATCGATTTCTTAAAAGGTTTTGAAAAACATAGTGCGAAATCGATTGGCAAATCGATTTTATCAAATTTGTGAACTCTCTGCAACTCATCCAATCGATTGGGAAATCGATTTCCCTATATTCTTCCAAAAATACATAAACTAACTCAATCACATTGATACACAATTTCACATCTTAACACTTAGTAATTCCCACACGATCACGACGACAAATTGAGTTTCGAAATAGTTTTACAACCCATCACACTTACACACAATAAACAATTCACAACACTTAGCAATTTCAACACAATTACCACGACAACTCAAATTCAAAACACTCAATCATAAACTTGAATCAAACACGACTCGTGTGCCAAGCACCCTAATGTGATGCGTATATGCCAAAATGCATGGACTCGGAATTCCAAACCAAAACCCTTCTCGAAGGGCCGTAAATCAATAATTGTACCGCCTATCGCAGGCCAAAGTACCAATTACCGAGGTGCCACCTATCAGATGGGTCAGCACGATTTACTACTTAAAAAGCGTAAATCGATAAAAGTACCACCTATCACGGGTCAGTACTGTTTACCTTAGGTGCCACCTATCACGTGTCAGCACGATTTACTAAATTAAAAAGCATAAATCGTAAATGTACCGCCTATCACAGGCCAAAGTACTGTTATCCCGATGTGCCACCTATCACGGGGTCAACACAACTTTACCAAAACGTAAATCGTAAACGTACCGCCTATCACAGGCCAAAGTACTAGTTTACACGAGGTGCCACATATCACGGGTCAGCATAAATTTACAAAACGTTAATCGTAAAACGTACCATTCTATCACGGGTCAGTATGAAAGGTGCCATTTATCACGGGTCAGAATACGATTTACCAAAATAGTCATGCATGACATACACTATATCCATCCACACAATGTTAAGCAAATGCAGATATTAAAAGATTCCCCATTTTTAATACTCATTTTACTTAAACGATTTTCCAAAACAAACATTAAGCAAACAAGAGATTAAGAGATTCCCCATTCTTAATACTCATTTAACTTAAACGATTTTCCAAACAAACATTTTGTAAACAAGACATTAAAGAGATTCCCCATTCTTAATACTCATTTAACTTAAACGATTTTCCAAAACAACATTAAGTAAACCGAGATATTAAAAGATTCCCCATTTTTAATACTCGTTTAACTCTAATGGTTTTCACGCCAACATTAAGTAAACGTAGACATTCAAGAGATTCCCCATTCTTAATACTCGTTTAACTCTAATGGTTTTCAAATTCCACGCAAAACAACTCAAACCTATTATCAGATCCAATCCACAACTCATACCAAAACACATCAAATCATTTCTCCACAGAATCCAACCATACACACACAAATTTCATCAGTATTAATTAAGAACACGTCAAATACGACGAAACACAAATCAACACAATCCACCACTCAAACACAACAAGTTTCATTCACTCAAAATCATACATAAATGAGTTAAATTCATTTTCCAAGAAACATTCATCAATATAACCCAAACCTAAGTCTAAGATTTTACCCATAAATCCTTAGATTCATTTTCTCCCAAAATCAACACTCTAACCCTAACAAAATTCTTTTCCACACAATCACAGATAAGTCCGTAAATGCAAACTAAAAGTTTGGGAAGGATCCTTACCTTCACGTTCGATTACGTACCGCGAGTAAATCCGGTAAAAATCTCCGCTCGCAACGTCGCCTCCAAGTTGGTTCCCTAGCAACCTAGTGTGGTAGTGAGCAACTTTCCCTTCTATCTCTCCGCGAAACGAAGCTTAGATCTAGATGAAACAGGGGTTTGTGTTTTACGGTTTTGAAATCCCTAACACTGTTTTTTTTGATTTTTCGAATCAAACAAGAAGAGTGAAGTTGAGCAATCCTTGTCCTATAGATCCTAATCTAAATAGGTAATCTATTCTTGAAGCCAAAGGATAGCAAATGAAAACAAAAATTGTAGTAAGATGGTTAATGGTCTTCACGCGAGTTAGTATGATTTTTGTTAAGCTATTTCTCTTATTCTGATTCGCTTACCCTTTAGTGACATTTCATAATTCCTTCAATTAATTTTCCTTCCTTTTTTTTCTCTTCTATTTTAAAAAAGAAAATCTCTAAAAAAAAACACAAATCATATCAAGATATGTATATATTAAATATCATAATAAATTCTTATTTCTTTGGAAATACGCAAAACATATAATAATTTATCTACTATTAACTATTTGTATCAATTATCACTATATTAATTGCTTTTAACAAATATACTCCAAATCTAGATATTATTAAAATTACCATTTCACCCATAAGGCATTAAATTCTTTTGTAAAGGATTCACCGCACTTAATTTAATTTATTTATCGACGAGTATTTAGTCGGCATCAAAATATTTTTGATCATATATACAGAAAATATTAATACTTTGGCTAAAAAGCTCCGAGCCAAATCCCAAAATACATAAAGTATACTTTAAAATTATGGTCTTACAATTTTTGTTCAACAACTCCAACAACTATAAAGTTATGAAATTTAAGGTATGATACTTTAAACTTTAAATCAATAAGAAGATATAAATTGGATAAGCTTGAGATCAAACTGGCAACACCAAGATTAGGTACATTTTGTTAATTGGATTTATTTTATTTGTGTTGGTGTCCTATGTTTTTTTACATTAGCAGTGTAGACATGTTAATGTCCATATCGTATTAGATGTCAGTATCAGAGTCTGTGTTTTATAGATTTTAACTCAACATTGATGTAATATTGCCTTTGTTTCTGTTGTACCATTTTTATAGATTTGTGAATTCTTCTTTTGTTTCCACACACTAACACTATACATATCACTCTTACACTCTATACCACATGGCATTGCATAATAGGTCTGATGGTAGTTCAACAACATTGTAATCTTTCCATTCCTAAATGTTGTTGGTTCTTGTCTATCAGGTTGCCTAGTGTAATAGTTACTTTTTAATAGTTACTATTAATTAATATATATAGTGCAATAGCGTGCTATAAATTGCTATTAGACAATATTTTGTACTAAATATCATATTACAGAATAATAATAATAATTTGTTTAAATTTTACTCTGTATTAATTGAACAATAAAAATAAAAATAAAATAATATAAAAGAATAAAGCTGCCTAATGTTGAAAGGAGATACTTCGTACATATGCATTGCTACTTAAAAAAAAAAAACCATAAGTGCAGTTTCTTTTTTACCAATTCATAAAAGCTACCTCTTCTAATAACAACTACAAACATAAACTACCTCTTCTAATAATTTTTTATTTAAAAAGAACTATCACCCGATACAATTTGACTACACATTGTATTTAACACTATGATATAGCGCAAAAACGCTGGCGCATTTGTTAAGAAGAGAATGAAAGAAGGAAAAAAAACAAAGATGAAATCGGAAGAAAATTAAGAATGGAAGAAAGCGAGAATGCATACTTCGTTACATAATAGGCCTATTTTCAAGGTCATTTGTATTGGGTATCGGGCTCCCTTTCTATGTGGAGAAAAGCTCAAATATTGTAGTCCATGTGTAGAGTAACCCTATTCCCGATTTTATTAAATCTGCTTCATAAAAATATTAATTGTGCATTCGTTAACCTTTGGATCGAGCTGATATTTGGACAGCAAGTTCGCAATATTCAGGTCTTCATTTTCAACGGTCGGATCGGCGAAACGACTGCTATAGAGGGAGAAATTGTGCTTGCACAACAGAAGGTTTTTGGGTGTTTTTCTTCTTCTTGTTTTTCATTTGTAGGCTTTATTGCTTTGTTGTTTTTGGCTGGTTGTAGGCACACTCTGTGCATCATTTTGAGACTCTCTTGTATCCTTATTTGATTATAGTGAAGCTATTTCTTTGGTCTGGATGACCCGTGGTTTTTTTACCCTCGCATTAAGAGGTTTTCCACGTTAAAATATCAAAGTTCATTACGTCCTTTATTTTGATTTAATTTGTTGCCATATGTTTGTTGTTGCTCCTCATGGGTTCTTGTAAGTTAGGAGAATTTTATATCCATTGCGTATTACTTGTTATTGTGTTTTTGTGTTTATTCCCCATCAGAGTGGTATCACAGCCAGGTTGAAGGGGCTATTTGACTTGCTTGAAGGATGGAGGCAAATATGAATATAAAGATGGCAGCTTGAATGTACTAATTACCATTTGTTGAAGGGCAAGATGAAAGATTTGTTTTTTTTGTAGAAAATGCATCTTCTATATTTTTCTCTAAAAAGTCAGTTGATAAATCTACGTAAGAATGGGATTTTGAACATCAACAGGTATGTGTTTTGTTAGGAAATATGTAGAAGATAATGTTTATAATCATATTGCTAATGAGACAGATGCAAAAAACTATGTGGATAAGATAGAGACTTTGTTTGCCTCTAAATCAGGGAATAATAAATTATTCTTACTAAATAGTTTCATAAGTTTGAAGTATAAGGAGGGAACGTCTATTTCGGACCACTTGAGTGAATTTCAGGGCTCCTTGATCAAATGTCTGGAATGGGTATTTTTACTATTATCTTTACCAGAGTCTTGGGAGACATTTCGGGTTTCTATGACGAGTTCAGCTCATAATGGTGTTGTTTCTTTAGAAATAGCTAAGGGTGGTGTTTTGAGTGAGGATATGAGAAGGAAGGCACATGGTTCTTCATCTCAATCCGAAGTTCTTGTCATTGAAAATAGAGGGAGAAGTCAGAAAAAAGAACTGAAGGGTGGTAGAGAAAATAGCAGAAACAAGTCCAAGTCTAGATACAAAAAATGTGGAGTGTCATTATTGTCATAGAACAGGGCATATACAGAAGAATTGTTTTATGTGGAAAAAGGAGAACAAAGGCAAGAAGGGTAAGCCAAACAAAGGGGTCGTGAAGATGATAATGATGATGACCGTTGTTAATACTGCTACTAGTGATGATCTTGTTATTCTCCGTGACTATGAGTCAATTAATCGTGTATCTAATGAGAGCATGTGGATAATGGATAGTGGTTATGCACTACATGTTACACCGAGGAAAGAGTTCTTCACATCTTATACTTCAGGTGACTTTGGAGTTTTGAAGATGGGTAATGATGGTGTATATAAGGTAATTGGTGTTGGTGATGTATGCTTGCAAACCAACATGGGAATGCAATTGTTGCTTAAAGGAGTCAAACATGCTCTAGATGTTCGCTTCATTTGATCTCTGTGCATATGCTTGATGTAAGTGATTTTGATAATCATTTTGCTTCTGGAAAGTGGAAACTCAGTAAAGGTAACTTGGTTGTGGCTAGAGGAGAGAAAATTAGTAAATTGTATTGGACAAAAGCTTTGGTTGCAAAAGACAGTGTGAATGTCGTGGATATAGAATCATCTTTGTGCACCGAAGGCTTAGCCATATTAGTCAAAAGGGGTTAAATTGCTTAGCTAGAAAGGATGTGTTCCAGGACTGAAGAATGTAGATTTGGAGAAATATTTTCACTGCATGATGGTAAATAGACTAGAGTATCCTTCAAAAGGCATCATTCCTCTAGAAAGTCAGAGTTGCTTCAGTTGGTGCATTCTGACGTCTGTGGCCCTTTAAATGTAAAATCTTTTTAGTGGTGCACTATATTTTGTTACTTTTATTGATGACTGTTCCAGGAAACTATGGGTTTATGTTCTAAAGACAAAAGACCAAGTGTTGGAGAAATTCAAACAATTTCATGTTTTGGTTGAGAGGCAGACATGCAAGAAGCTGAAACGTGTTCGTACTGACAACGGTGGTGAGTATTGTGGACCCTTTGATGTCTATTGCAAACAGCAGGGTATAGCACATGAAAATACTCCTCCTAAAACTCCTCAGTTGAATGATTTAGCAAAGAGGATGAATCATACACTTGTTGAGAGAGTGAAATGTATGCTCTTTGAAGCTAAGCTGCCTAAACATTATTGGGGTGAGGCACTGTACACGACGGTGCATGTCATTAATCTTACTCCTACTATTGCTTTGAATAGTGAGGTACTAAACAAGGTATGGTTTGGCAAGAATGTCAAGTATGATCACTTGAGAGTCTTTGGTTGCAAGGCTTTTGTGCATGTTCCGAAGGTTGAAAGATCCAAGTTGGATGCAAAGTCAAAGCAGCGTATCTTCATTGGTTACGGTGAGGATGAATTTGGCTACAAATTGTATGATCCTATAAACAAAAAGGTTATCAGAAGTCGTGATTTGGATACTAATAATGGTAATGTTGAGAATGACGAGCCACATGATTGTGTTGATGATCATCAACTTAGAGATGAGGTAAATATTCTAACTGGTGAAGATCATGAGTTACCGCGCGATGAGAATCTTAGTGATGCTTCTGAATTATCTCTCTAACCCAACTCAAGAGGTCTAAATGGAAGAGACAACCATCTACAAGGTATGGTTCTAACGAGTATGTGAATTTGACTGATGAAGTGGACCTGAGTATTTTCAAAAAGGCCATGGAGAATGAAGAAAGTCAAAAGTGGTTGGACGCAATGCATGACGAAATGAAATCCTTGCATGATAATCACATTTATGATTTGGTGAAATTGCCAAAAGGCAAAAGGGCTTTGTAAAACTGGTGGATCTATAAAGTTAAAATTGAGAGTAACTTAATGTCTCCGAGGTATAAAGCTAGATTAATGGTGAAAGGTTTCCGTCAAAGAAAGAGTGTTGATTTTAATGAGATTTTCTCATATGTGGTAAAAAATGTCATCAATTAGAACCGTGTTGAGTTTGACAGCTACTCTTGACTTAGAGGTAGAGCAAATGGATGTAAAAATGGCTTTCCTTCATGGTGGTTTGGAGGAAGAGATTTACATGAAGCAACCTGATGGTTTTCTTGTTGAAGGCAAGGAAGACTATGGGTGTAGACTAAGAAAGAGTCTATATGGTTTGAAGCAAGCTCCAAGGCAGTGGTACAAAAAGTTTGAGTCTATTATGTATGACCAAGGATACATGAAGACTACTTCTAACCATTGTGTATTTGTTAGAAAGTTTGTTAATGATGATTTCATTATCCTGTTATTATATGTTGATGACATACTTATTGTTGGAAAAAACATTTCCAAGATTGATAGGTTAAAGAAGCAGTTGGGCGAGTCCTTTGCCATGAAAGATATGGGAGCATCTAAACAGATTCTTGGCATAAGAATCATGCGTGACATAAAGGAGAAATTTTTTGGATGTCACAAGAACACTATATTGAAAGAGTGTTGCAAAGGTTTCAGATGGAAAAACTCCAAGGCTGTAAGTATTCCTCTTGCTGCTCAATTTAAGTTGAGTTCTAAACAAAGTCCTTCTAGTGAAGATGAGAAAAGAGACATGGAACGAGTTCCTTATGCTTCTGTTGTGGGTAGTTTGATGTATGCAATGGTGTGTACAAGACCAGATATTGCGCATGTTGTTGGTACAGTCAGTAGATTTTTGTCAAATCCAAGTAGAGAGCATTGGAATGCTATAAAATGGATTTTGAGGTATCTTCATGATACTACATGTATGAGAAAAGAGAGTAGTAACAAGGAAGAGACTATTTTGATAGGAAAGACAACCACAAAAAGAGAAAAGAGAGTAGTTAGTAACCATATTCTCAATTTTGTTAAATCAGCGCATTCGTTAACCGTTGGGTCATGCTGATTTTCGGACAGCAGGTTCGTAACATTCAGGTCTTCGTTTTCATCGGTTGGATCGGCGAAACAACATCTAGAGAGGGAGAAATCGTGCTCACACGGGAGCAGGTTTTTGGGTGTTTTCTTCTTCTTGTTTTTCATTTGTAGGCTTTATTGTTTGTTGTTTTGGTTAATTGTCGGCACACTCTGTGCATCATTTTGAGACTCTCTTGTATCCTTATTTAATTATAGTGAAGCTATTTCTTTGGTCTGGATGACCCGTGGTTTTTTTACCCTTGCATTGAGGGGTTTTCCACGTTAAAATATCGGGGTTCATTACGTCCTTTATTTTGATTAATTTGCTGCCATATATTTGTTGTTGCTCCTCACGGGTTCTTGCAAGTTAGGAGAATTTTATATCAGTTGCGTATTAATTTTTATTGCGTTTTTTTTGTTTATTCCCCATCAATTTGGACAAGACACATCTGTGGTTGCGATTACTCTAATGCTCACCTTACTAAATGGATTGCTAATTAATCTTGTAATTAGTAATGATAATTCATTAATGATAATACACTTATGCTTTTCTCTTCCATTTCTTATAGTGTCAACAATATGACTAAATTAAGCAACAAAGCTTATTGGTTTTATACTTGTTCCGGGTCAGACTCGTGTCCACTGAAGCCAAACCCAATACTGGGTCGCCTAGTACCAGTACAATGCAGTAGAACTCTCTCAAACTAAGGGGCAAGCGCTCAACCAAATGGAAACCAATGTGATGTTCTATGCTAGATCACATGGACCCCTCATCACTATCGGTTGGATGGACCCTAGCTCAACACTGCTATAGTAACTCAATTTTGTTCAACTTATTAAAAATAATTCAAAAAGTAATAATATTTATTTTATTATAATATATCAGATTTTATAAAAACTTAAATATATATATATATATATATTATATATATATATATATATATATTTATGTATTCATAATTATCAACGCACACAAAAAAGTATAAAATAGAATAAAATTATATTAATAGGTAGGTTTCATTTGTCCAATCAAATTACAATTAAGCCAAATTAAATTACAATTTTAAACATTAAACCAAATCAAATTACAATTTTGAACATTAACCAAATCAAATTACAATTAAACATTAAACCAAATCAAATTACAATTTTAAACATTAAGACAAATTCAAATTACAATCTAAACAAGCCAATTTCTCTGCTTATGATGCATTCCTTCTGCTAGTTTGTCTTGCTTTGTTTTCTGTTTTGCACTGTAATATGACAAAAATGGTATGTAATGAATTAAGTAATGAAAAAATCAAACTCCCTTTGGCAAAGAGACAAAACTTCTGAGTTTCAAACAAACAAAAACTAAAAAGACAAGTTATGTAGATCCATGTACAAAGCTAACCAAAAGTGCATGTAAAAAAAAGCCTCTTTAGGCCCAAAAAAATCAGCTATATACAGCAGATGAACATAATCAGATAAAAATAATTAAGGCTAAAACCATTAATGCATCAGATGTGCAGGAAAAATATACTATGAGTAAAGAAATTAAGCATCAAACTGGAAATTAATAGGGAAGCAAAGACAGAGCAAGAAAGCAACTAAATATTTGGAAAAAAAAACTCTATAAATGCATCTTCATTTGTTTTCAAAAGAGAAATGGGATCTTTATACTTAAAAAAAAAAAAAAATACATATAAAGAAGAAAAGGCAGAAACCGGAGGGAGTATCAGTAACAAGAAACAAATAGAAGCGTCAAGGTATATTTTTTTTCTCATGTACAAAAAATATGTTGTTCTTTATCTCACCATATAATTACTCTTTTGTTTAAAAAAACGTAGATTTTTTATTTGTAAAAGCACCGATTAAGATAGCATAATAAACGAAACATAAAAAATAAAAACTAAAATATGAATATGTGATGATGTCGTCCTTGTCGTTGCCGTTGTCGCTGATTATTTTTCTTTTCTTTTTCCCATGTGTTTCATGATTAGTATTGGAAAATGACGGAGAAGTGGTAGAATGTGTGGAACCACATATTGGATCACTTCTAGTGCGGTACGAAGCACTAACGCTGAGTCAGTGAGAAAGAGCTCTGTGAGCGCCAACGCTAGCATTCACACTAGAATCTACTTCCAACCTTTAATGTAAGACCCGTAATTTTAAGTGTGCTTTATGTGTTTTTGTGTATTTTGGATTTTGGCTCGGAGGCTTTTCAGCCAAAGTAATAATATTTGGGAGATATTGGTTAAAAGTAAGTAATATACATGTATAATATATATTATGTTTGTATATGTTTGTTTGGAGGGAAAAAGAAAGGAAAACTAGAAGGAAGGAAAAGGAAAAGGAAATAGTATAAAAGGAAGGAAGGAAAAAGGGAAGAAAGGAAAACCAAAGGAAAGAAAAAGAAAGGAAAAGAAAAACGCCATTTCCATCGTCTTTTTCCTCTGTCGCCGACCAAATTCCTCCTTTCCCCGTTTTCATTTTCGTCGCTTTCTTTTCTTCAAAACTACGTAACCCAAGGTTGGTGAGAGTTAGATCAAGGTTTTTGCAACTCCACTCTTCCTCTTTGATTCAAACGAAGAAAAAACGGTTTTGAGATCCAAACACAAACCCCTCCGTTTCTTCTAGATCCAAGCTTCATTTCTCGAAGAGATAGAAGGGAAAGTTGCTCACCACCACGCTACGGTGCTAGTGAACTAATTGGGAAGGCGCGTTGCGAGCGGAGATTTTACCGTGAATACTCGCGGTACCGGAAACGCACGTTAAAGCACGTTGAGGTAAGGGCTCCTTCCCAACTTCTAGTTTGCATTAGGGACTTATCTGTGGTTGTGTGGGAAGGAATTTGTTAGGGTTTAATGTGTCGATTTGGGGAAAAACGAAACTAGTGCGTTATGGGTAAAACCTTAGAGTTAGGTTTTGTTTTATAATGATGAATGTTTCGTGGTAAATGAATTTGAATGTCATTGTGTATGATTATGAGTAAATGAATTGATGTATCTGGGTGTTATGTTTGCTTGATTTGTGTTCATTATATTTGGCGTGTCCATACTTGATGTTTGTTAATTGGTGTGGTTGTTGTGAATTATGGTTTGAATGTGAGAGTATGTTTGAGTTTGTTTCCGTGGAATTTGAAAACCATTAGAGTTTAAACGAGTATTAAAAATGGGGAATCTTTTTAATACCTCGGTTTACTTAATGTGCATTTGAGGAAAAGGTTTAAGTTAACTGGGCGTTGAGAATGGGAATCTCTTAATGTCCCGGTTACTTAACGATCGTTTTTGAAAATCGTTCCGGTAAATGAGTGGTTAAGAATGGGGAATCTCTTAATGACTCGTTTACTGAATGTTTTGTGTGAAAAAATCGTTTTAAGTCAAAAGTATATTAAGAAGGGGAATCTCTTAATATGTCTGTTTGCTTAACATTTCGTTTTGAAAATCATTAAGATAAATCAGTATTAAGAATGGGGAATCTCTTATGTCTTATTTATTTAATGTTGTTTTGAAAATCGTTTAAGTTAACTGGGCATTAAGAATGGGGAATCTCTTAATTGTCATGGTTACTTAATGTTTGTTGTGAAAGTCGTTTAAGTTAATGGCGTATTAAAAATGGGCGAATCTTTTAATATCTGCATTTGCTTAACGTCTGTTGTGAATGGAGTCGGTTATGTTCAGTCGCATTTTCATCTTTTTGTAAATCTGTGCCAGACCCGTGATAAGGTGGCACCTTATAAAAAGTATTGCTGTGATAGGCCGGTAATTATGATTTAACGGTTTGAAAAACCGTGCAGACCCGTGATAGTGGCACTTGGTAATTGGTATTTGGCCTGCGTAGGCGGTCAATTATGATTTACGCCCTTTCGGAGGTTTGTTTGGAATTCGAGTCCATGCATTTTGGCATATACGCATTGCATTAGGGTGCTTGGCACGCGAGTCATGTTTGTTTAAGTTTATGATCGAGTGGATTGAATTTGAGGTCGTTGTGATTAATTGCGTTGAAGGCTAAGTGTTATGTTTGATTATGGTGGTAAAGTGTGGAATGGTTTGTAGAACTAATTTGAGAACCCAAATTGCCGTGAGAATCGCGTAGTAAATTTGCAAGTGTTAAGTTATCAATCTTCAGTAGGAATGAGTTGAGTTAATTCATGTAAATTTTGGAAAACGATCAGGGAAATCGATTCCCAATCGATTGGATAGTAGATAGAGACTTGGCCAAATGGACAAAATCGATTAGCCAATCGATTTTGTAATCAGTTTTTCGAAAATCATTTACGAAATCGATTGCCCAATCGATTGAGCCTAAGTCAGGGACTCATCCATTATTCGACCCAAATCGATTTGGGAATCGATTGGCCCTTAAAGTCAGGGGCTCAGCTATCCTGTCAATCGATTTCCCAATCGATTGAATCAAGCCCAGAGTTCAAAATTTCACTAAAAACCTTTAGGAAATCGATTTGAAATCGATTGGCACTTAAGTCAGGGGCTCAGTCATCCTGTAATCGATTGCCCAATCGATTG
This sequence comes from Cicer reticulatum, assembly GCA_002896235.1. NCBI lineage: Eukaryota > Viridiplantae > Streptophyta > Magnoliopsida > Fabales > Fabaceae > Cicer > Cicer reticulatum. Next base: position 15,289 of record PGWS01021741.1, read on the forward strand.
GCTCAGTGAAAATCCTCAGTTTTAGTTGTATGATTGATTGTTCATGAATCTACCCATGTCTTGATTTGTTATGTTATAATTAGGGATTTGAGAACTTCATTTTACTTTCATTTAATTGGCAAAGTATTGTATGAACGTTTCGCATATTGAAAATCCTGTTAAGGTGCATGCTTAGTTGAATGCTTAGTTGAAAAGTTATTTTGAGCATTTAATTACCATATTGATGTTGTGTAAATGTTGGATTTATAATTGGAGAACTTTTTCGCTGCTATGTAATTTATAATGACTCAATTATTTATCCTAAGGCATTTTCTGATTTTTAAATCTTGTCGTTTTTAATTACTTTTGTAAAAAAAAAAAAAATATTGCCCATCGCTTGGAAAAATGGGGTGTTACATTGTGGTATAGAGCTTAGTTGGTTTTCTTTGGGGCTGTGGAACCTTGGTTAATAGATTGTAGGTCGACCTATAGGTTAGGAGTTGTTATCTGATCATGTGTCGGTTTAGGTTGACTTGAGTTGTCAAGTCCAATATATTATGTGTTGTTTAGTCGGACGTTAGTTTGGAATTATTGAAGTGGTTGTTAAGACTCTACTTGATGATGGTTTATAGGAAACCATGCCGCCAAGAAGGAATGACGCTCCGAGAGACAACGCTAATAGGAATGATCAAATGCGGAGGCTATGAATAACATGGCCGCTTTTGTTGCTGCACAGACGCTGCCAAGACTCAAACGAGATCTTGAAAATAGGGGAAGAGAGATCCGTGCTGCAGAGTCAAGAGGGTTAGAAGACTTCCGTCGTTACAAATCCTCCTAAGTTCAAGGGGATGAGAAATTCAGAGAAGGCGGATCAAATGGATCCAAGAAGTGGAGAAGATCTTTGATATGATAAAGTGTCAGGCGGAGTGAAGGTCAGCTAGCCACTTATATGTTGTTGGGGATGCCGAGTACTGGTGGAGGAAGTGCAAGGTATGTGATGGAGCAGCCCACGAGGAGGGAACTGGGATGTTAAAAAAGGAAGTTTTAAGACCAAATACTTCCGATGAGTACCAGGACTAAACTGGGCGACGACCTTCTGAACTTCACCAGGGGAGCATGACTGTGGGTCGAGTATGCTGCAAGTTTGAATCACGTATCGAGACATTTCAGGTTCTTCCGTGAAGAAATTGATAAACGCATTCATGTGTATCGTTTCCAAGACGGACTGAAGTATGAGATTTAAGACTCCGTCTTACCCTTGGAATCATGTTTCCACCCTTGCTGGAAAAGTGTAGAGGAGTTGGATATGAAGAACAGGAGAGCTAGCCGAGGAAGGAAATTTTGTAACTGAGGGCCTAGTCGGGGGAAATTTTACACATAACAACAATGGAAACAAGTTGCTAAACCTATGAATGACCACGAGCTAACAACTGGTGGACAAATCGCCCGGGGAACCAGAATTCGGGGAGACAACCAGACGAGTGGTCCGAAGTTTCGTTGTGGGAAGATGGACATTATTGCTAACGCTTGTACCCCTCAATACTCTCACCTGTTACGCTTGTCAGAAGCCAGGACACATGGCGAAGGATTGCACGGCTCCAAAGGTGGAACCAGTTGTGAATGTAGCTAGGGCTACCCGTCCTACTGCTAGAGGACGCATTTATTGCGTGAATGCTGAAGAGGGGAATCCATCTGGTAATCTGATTCAGCGTGACTGTGAGATTGCAGGTAACACTCTAACTGCACTCTTTGATTCGGGGGCAACCCATTCCTTCATTGCTATGGACTATGTGAATCGCTTGAAGTTATCTTTGTCTGCTTTACCTTTTGATTTGGTTGTGTCCACACCTGCTAAGACCTTAACCGTAAATTCAGTATGTTTACATTGTCGAATGACTATACAGAATAGGGATTTCTTGGTTAATCTAATTTGTTTACCGCTACAATCACTCGAGGTCATCCTCGGTATGGATTGGATGTCTTATCATTATG
>PGWS01021744.1:0-16488 GCA_002896235.1 Cicer reticulatum
AAAAATCCCTGTTTTTTATGGTTGCTGGTGGCGGTTATCGCGCCCCAGGCGCGCTTGGATGCGCTTGGGCGCGTTTTAACAGTGGCGAAATGCTGAGAAATGCGCTTGGCTTGCGCTTGGGCGCTCCAGCGCTCAGCATCTGCTATCTGGCGTATATTGCATTTTTCTCCTCTTTCGAGTCTGAATTTGGTTCCGGTGTCTTCATGAAAGTTGTAGCTATGGATCCTAGCTTTCATTTGCATTTGGTTTGACTCCAATTGGACATCTACAACACCAGATATGGCTGAAATACTCTACATATGTCATGTTGATTTCCTTCACTCAAAATTCAGCACTGCACCAAAACGCAACGCATGTAAAATTACGAGAGATTCCTACTTAATCACTAAAATAAAAACATAAAAACATTTAATTTAACTCAAAGAACAAGAATCAACAAGATATATCAAATAAATCCTTAATTTAACTAATAATTGAGGATAAATAAGACTAAAATAGTGGGAAAAATATGCATATTGATGAGAGTCATCAGTATCCCACCCTATTAAAATCGACAAGCAAGAATCCTGACTCATCAATCCGAACGCCATTATTATTATCGACCCACTTGCAACCAAATATGGGAACACGAAACATTGTGTAGTCTAACTCCCATATGCGCTCGATAACCCCAAAATATGATAGATTGCATATATTGGGTTTTTGTCTTTTGCACTTGAGACATGCATCCTTCAGCTACGAGAGTGACTCCACTAATTTTGCATAGTGGTCTGATCATCTTGTTCTTTGGTATAAAAATGTGTAGTCCGTTAATAACATAACCAGTGTAAGAAAAGACATGTAAGCTCGGAACCATTTGCTAGCCACCTCAATCTATTTGAAATTGATCCGGGGTCTATATCAAAATTTTGACATTATGTGATTTTTTTAACCATGTTACAAAACTTCGATTGTGCTCTCGAGTTATCCAATTTTGATTCCTATTCATGTTCAACACGAGATAAACTGATCAATGTGTATTGAACATACGGTTGAACCTCATCATCATTGTGCAGACATACAATTGTGCCTGCTCCTATTCTGTCCTTGATATAGTCAGTAGTCTCCTTCCAGTTATTCCCTTCTCCTGATAGTCTTCCCGAATGACGAGACATGGGAAGCCCTATGGATTCAACATTGGACAGTATATTCAGTACAAAATTCAGCAGCCCTTAACAATGTATCGTTCAGCAATACAACCTTCTGGTCGACTTCTACTTTTTACGTTACCCTTTTATATTTTCATATATCGTTTCTATCGGATACATCCATCTCATATAAGCTGGCCCACAAAGTTGTGTCTCCTTAACCACATGAACAGTAAGGTGAAACCATTATATCAAAAAATGATGGTGGGAAATACATTTCAAGCTCACACAAAGTAACAACATTTCCCTCTGCAATGCTCGGTAATTTCTGAAGGGTCGATCACTTTACTACAAATTTCCTGAAGAAGGAAACATAATCTAGTTAAGGCTAGTCGAACTTTTTCAGGTAAAATGGAACGTATACCTAATTGGTAGCAAATGCTCCTATAATATGACAATCATGGGTCTTCAAACCTTTTAACTTGAGGTCTTTCATACAAACCAAATTTTTAATGTTCGAAGAGTATCCTTCTGGAACTTTAACTTCGTGTAGAAATTTACATAAAACATTTTTTCCTTTCTAGATAGAGTATGAGCGGCTGGAGGTAGATATGTGCGATTTCCTTTCTTTACTGGATGCCAGTTTCATTTCTTATTCCCATATCGACCAAGTCAATCTTGCGTTGACGCCATCTTTAGACTTTCCTGGAAACATTGAGTAACGTACCAATAACACTTTCAAATACATTTTTTTCAATATGCATCCACATCGAGGATGTCTTAACATACAATGACTTCCAATATGGCAATTCAAAGAAAATTGACTTTTTCTTCCACCCAGTTTTCACCAGCTCTCCCGCAAAAGGTTTGCCAAATTTATTGGTCAACCTTGTACTTTTTTCAAAGTATTTGATATCCAGTCGGTGCTAAAGGAGCTTTACCTTCTCTGATTTTTCCATTGAATGCATTTCTCCACCCACGATACTGATGACTATAAGGTAAAAATCTACGATGTCCAAGAAACACATTCTTCTTACAATGTTTCAACCGCATCCAATTTGTACTCTCTTCACATATAGGACATGCACACTGACCTTTAATGTCTATATCCTGATAAATTACCATATGCTGGAAAATCATTAATTGTGCCGAACAACATAGCCCCTCAAATTGAAAACACTCTTTCCTATACCCATCATAAACTTCCACACCTGTCTCCCACATAATTTTTAAATCTTCAAATAAAGGAGTCAAGTATACGTCGATATCATTCCCCGGTTGTTTGGGTCTAGAAATTAACAGAGACAACATCATAAACTTACGCTTCATACATAACCATGGAGGTAGGTTATATATTACCAAAATCACAGGCCACGTGCTATGTGAGATGCTTTGAAGATCATGTGGATTCATTCCATCAGTAGAAAGTGCAAGTCTTAGATTTCTTGACTCTATCCCGAATTCAGGATACTCGTGATCAATTTTTGCCCATTGTGGGGAATCTGCAGGGTGTCGAAACATTCCATCTCTAATTCTTTCATCTGCATGCCATGTCAAGTGTTTTGAATCTTCTTCACTGCGATACATGCGCCTAAATCTTGGTATTATAGGAAAATACCACACGACTTTGCTGGAGTAGATTCTTTCTTCTTATATCGAGAGACATTGCATTTCGGACACGCCTTAAGTAGTTCATATTCGTTTCGAAATAAAATGCAATCGTTAGGACACGCATGAATCCTTTCGTAACTCATTCCAATAGAACCCAAAATCCGTTTAGCCTCGTAGGTTCGACTGGGAAGTTCATTATCATCTGGCAACATATCTTTTATGAGTGTTAATAATTTTGTAAAGCTTTTATCAGACCATCAATTACTCGCTTTTAAGTTGTACAACTTTAATATCGCTGACAGTCTTGTGAATTTAGTACAACCATTATATAATTCTTTCTCTGCATCACTAAACAAACTTTCAAACATTTTATGACAATCTCGAAGATCTTTTTCAACTGCTTTTGCAATCTCATCAACTCGGTCCGGCTCATATGTATTTGTATCGAAGTCAGTTGAAGCATATGTCGAACTATTCTCAAAATTAATGTTTCCTTTTTTTTTCTCACCATGTCTTATCCAACATGTGTAGCTTTGATCAATTCCATTACATACTAGATGTCCTTCTAATTCATCTTCTCTAACACGTTTTCCAAAACAACATTTTAAACAAGGACAAACTACTCTATTTGGATCTTTTGCATTCTTCACTGCAAACTCAACAAACTCCTTCACTCCAATTTCATACTCTTTTGACAATCGATTGGCTGAAATCCATTTCCTATCCATATTATACCACCTATATAAATGCAGTAACAAAAATAATAAGCTTTCAAAACATATCAACAAGTTTCAAAAAGAAACCAATATCAACTAACAATTTCAAAACAGAACAGATCATGTGGTATGCGTTTTTGACAATTTCAAAACATAACAGATCATGTGTAAAAGAGATTTAATATATATATATATATATATATATATATATATATATATAACAATTTTTAGTAGATTTAATATATATGTAACAAAATATAACAGATCATGTGTAAAAAATACCTTAGACAACGTAGATGGCCGCACAGTACGTAGAGGATATTAGGGTTCCCAACGTTATATAATTATTTGAAAGATGTAGAGGATATGAGGGTTTCCAACGTATATAATTATTTTAAAGATGTATTTTACAGCGCTTGTGAAAAAAGCGCTGTAATAGGTAGTTAAATTCAATGAAAGCGCATGTATTTTACAGCGCTTGTGAAAAAAAGCGCTGTAATAGGTAGTTAAATTCAATGAAAGCGCATGTGTTTTACAGCGCTTGTGAAAAAAGCGCTGTAATAGGTAGTTAAATTCAATGAAAGCGCATGTGTTTTACAGCGCTTGTGAAAAAAGCGCTGTAACTGATACGCGAAAGCGCTTCCTTTTACAGCGCTTTTTTGACAAGCGCTGTAAAAGCCTTATAACGTGATGCGCAAACGTTATATGACCTACTACAGCGCTTTGAATCAAAAGTGTTGTAATAGGTTCCGTTATTTTTAAAATATAATTACAACAGCGCTTGTGTTTAGCAAGCGCTGTAAAATGGGCGCTGTTAAATGTCATTTTTGGCGTAGTGAGTCATTTTTCGGTAAACTTTCCTTCTATATAAATTCTACATGGCTTTCCAACATGACTCTTCAGACCCCATTATGTTTAAACATGTTGCTAAGCCCACCCCACCATGAATAAGGCTCGCGCTACTACCGCCTAGTCGCAATCCAATATCACAAGTCTGCTTCGTCAAACTACCTTCATGTGTTGCTTCATCAATTTAGAAATCAATAAATGGGTCCCTCCACATTAAATGGAATTGTTTCATGTTGACCAAGTATAATGGGTCCCTCCATGCCACTCTCAATTTGAATCAACGAATCTGCATGTCTCCCAATAAATTCATAACCGCCTCCTCCACTCCTAACTTCTGGTTTTCTCTCTCCAATAAATGAAAATTATTTGAACAATTGTTACTACTCCTATTTTTCCTCCCTGCCATATTAAGAATTAACTCCAAATTATTGTCGATCCCACCATCCTTATTAGGCGCCCATCACCTCCAATTCAGTTTCTCTCTCCAACAAATTCAAACCACCATTAACTTCAGTCATAAATTTTCCAAATTTTTGGGATCCAAATTATCCCCTATGATTAGCGATTGTAAAGAATCTGGACCTAAGCTCATGTATCTGAATCCGAATCACCGACCCTCCATGCGACGTCCTCCCCTCAAAATCAAATACTCGATCGGAGAATGGTTCTTCCACAATTTCAATTTTAAAACAATTATCATTCAATTTTAATTTAAATAAAACAACTACTTAACTCAAGACGTGTTGTCTCAATAAGAACTCCTGCAAAATCTAAGGGATTTTGTTTTCTCGGTGCAGTCATCGACCTTCACAAATTTTCCCAAAGTGCGTGACAATTCCTTAAAGAGATCGATTCTCCATGCATCAATGGGCACGCCGCAAAATCAGAACCACCCACATCGTTCCAAAGATGTCGCTTCTACAGTCCATTCCTCGTTAGATTCAAATAAGGTACTAAAAAATTCAGCTTCCTCTTCCATCGTCCCCTTCACATCTACAGTTACATCACCGTAAATAAATACTTTGCAACCCCCATTGGTATGACTCGCAATGAAGTGAATCATGCATCATTTACCAAATTTTGAGCAACTGAGACCATTTCCATATCATGGAGAATCCCCACATGCCCCCTTTTCGCCCACTCCAAATCCTCCATTTTGGTCACGAATTTGATACCACACCAATCTTTGTTATGATTATGTGTACTTATAGTTTCCTTCGAACGCCAATTAGCTCTTTGTTGTTTACGCACAAATATCTACGTTTGTAGTTATACCTCTCACCACTTCCCTCGCTTTTTGGTATGGCTTGTCTTTAGCGTATCTGAAAGTTGTAGCAACATTCTGAAGCACGTTCGTGCATCCACCAGTCCTTCTTGTCTCCCGCTCCCTATCAAAATGTGATCATTCGCCCACAATTTAAAAGAACCAAACCATACATTTCGAATAGCTTTGACAAGTTTTCCAACATCTTTCACCTTCACAACCTAGCAAATCTGAATCTCTGTCCCTTAAAGTTTAATGGATTTTAAAGAAAAAAATCGACCAACATACCACATGGTTTTATCCCTTCCTTCAGATACTTCAAAGTAGCTTCTGATGGACTTATTCTTGATGGACCTATTCTTTCGTAAAATCAGTTTTACTTGATAGTTGCTATTTTCTCTCTATTTAGTTAATAAACATGTCTATTATTTAGGTTTGAATAATTCTTTGATCAGTTTTACGTGGGTGTAAACCTAACATCCTTTTAAGTTGTAAAGGCTATTTAAGCCAAGTATTTTTTCATTGAATAATAAGTGAGTGATTTTTAGCTCTCAGCAAATATTGAGTCTGTACTTTAGTGTGTGAATTCTAGTTTCTACAATTGGTATCAAAGCCTCACCAAGAGGCCTGATCTAGAGAGTGAGAGAAAACTTGTTGAAAAATGTCGAATGAAGGACAAAACTTGTTGAGTATTCCCAAGTTCGATGGTGATTACGATCACTGGAGTATGTTGATGGAGAATTTACTTCGTTCCAAGGAGTGGTGGCATCTCATTGATCCATGATACGTCGAGTTGGGGTGCAGATGCAGTGGAGAGTAATGCCAGAAGACGGCAAGAGCAGAACTGAAACTAAAAGATCTGAAAGTCAAAAATTATCTATTCGCAGCCATAGATAAAAGCATTCTGAAGACAATCCTGCAGAAAGACACATCTACAGCTTGGGAATCAATGAGAAGAAAATATCAAAGGAAGTGAGAGAGTACAAAGAGCCCAATTGCAAGATCTCAGAAGAGAATTTGAAATCCTGGAAATGAAAGAAGGAGAAAACCATTGTCGAATATTTCTCCAGAGTCATGATGGTGGCTAACAACATGCGCAATAATGGAGAGGCAATGCAAGACATTCAGATTATGGAGAAGATTCTGCGGACTCTCACCGAAAGGTTCAATTACATAGTTGTCTCGATAGAGGAATCAAAAGACATAAAATGCCTCTCAGTTGATGAACTTCAAAGTTCACTCATTGTCCATGAACAAAGTTCCGAAGAAAGATCAATGAAGAAGAGCAGGTGCTTAACGTGACTCAAGAGGAGAGAAGCGGAAGAGGAAGAGGCAGAAGCACGTTTAGAGGATATCGAGGACGGGGACGAGGGAAACCATCACCAGCTTACAAAGCAACAATAGAGTGCTTTAAGTGTCACAAAAAAGGACACTTCCAGTACGAATGTCCAGAGTGGGAAAGAAGGGCCAACTTTGCTGAATTAGAGCATGAAGATGAGTTGTTACTCATGGCACACGTTGAAGAAAAGAAAGCAACAAGAGAAGAAATCTGGTTCTTGGACTCTGGATGCAGCAATCACATGAGTGGAAATAAGGAGTGGTTTACAGACTTTAATGAGGGCTTCAAGCAAACAGTGAAATTGGGAAAATGACAGTCGCTATTGCAGTGATGGGAATAGGAAGTGTGCGATTGTGTGTAGATGGCATCGTTCAGGTAATCACCAATGTTTATTATATTCCTGAACTCAAGAATAATTTGTTAAGTGTTGGGTAGTTACAAGAGAAGGGGCTCACCATATTGATTCAGAATGGGACCTGCAAAGTGTTTCATCCTAGTAGAGGATTAATCATGCATTCAGATATGAGTGGAAATAGAATGTTTTATTTCTTGGCGGAGATGGTATCAACTCTACCTAAATGTATGCAAGTTGAAGCTGATGATGAATCACGACTATGGCATTCACGGTTTGGACATCTCAACTACAAGGGACTCAGAACTCTTGCATATCGGCGAATGGTTGAAGGGCTGCCTACTGTGAAAACTCCACAGAAGCTGTGCACACATTGTCTCATCGGGAAGCAGCACCGAGATCCCATTCCTAAAAGAAATCTATGGAGAGCAACACACAAATTGCAGCTTGTTCACTCAGACATTTGTGGTCCTATTAGCCCAGTTTCCAGCAGCAATAAAAGGTATATCCTAAGTTTTATTGATGACTTTACACGTAAAACTTGGATATATTTTTTGAATCAGAAATCAGATGCATTGGAGGCTTTCAAAGGATTCAAAACATGGGCTGAAAAGGAGGCTGGAAGAAGCATCAAGTGTTTGAGAACAGATAGACGAGGCGAGTATAACTCAAAGGAGTTTACAGACTTTTGCAGCATTCATGGGATCACTCGACAACTAACGGCATCATACACTCCCCAACAAAATGGTGTTGCTGAGCGGGAAGAACATGACCATCATGAATATGGTGCGCTCCATGTTGTCTGAGAAACAAATGCCGAAGGAATTCTGGGCTGAAGCAGCAAATTGGTCGATCCACATTTCTTAATAGATGTCCAACAACAACTCTTGAAAACATGACTCCACAAGAAGCATGGACTGGCTGCAAACCAAGAGTGGATCACTTCCGAGTATTCGGATGTCTTGCTCATGTACATGTTCCAGATCAGAGAAGAAGAAAGCTAGATGACAAAAGTAAAGCACACATTTTTCTTGTGTGAGCAAGGAGTCCAAAGCATACAAACTCTTTGATCCTATTACAAAGAAAATAACAATCAGCAGAGATGTAAAATTTGAAGAAAATGCATGTTGGAAGTGGAACAAAGCAAAGGAGAAGTGCAATCAGATGTACTAGACTGGGGAGATAAAAATTCAAACGCTAACAAAGAATTAGAGTTAGAAGAAGACTCTAATTCTAACAATACAAGTAACACAGTCTCGCAACAGGAGGAAACTCCTCCACAACCTCATCAGGTGGAAGCGAACCAAGCTCGCCTGAAGGAAGATCTCGGAGAGCTCCTGCATGGATGTCAGAATACACAACTGGAGAAGGACTTTCAGAGGAGGAAGAAGAAGCAATGATGATGATAACAGAAGAAGATTCAGTCATATACAATGAAGCTGCGAAAGAAAAAAATGGAGAGATGCGATGGCTAAAGAGATTGATTCGATAGAGAAAAATGGCACGTGGAGACTCACACCTTGCCGAGTGGAGTCAAAGCTATTGGATTTAAATGGGTTTCTAAAACCAAGCTTAACGAACATGGTAATGTGAGAAGCACAAAGCCAGATTGGTGGCCCAAAGGATATGCGCAACAATATGGGATTTGACTACATTGAGATGTTTGCTCCGGTGGCTCGTCTTGATACAATAAGACTTATCTTGGCAACTGCAGCTCAAAGCAAGTGGGAAGTTATATACCAGTTAGATGTCAAAGAGTGCATTCCTTCAAGGAGAACTTGAAGAAGAGGTGTATGTACAACAACCTACTGGCTTTGAGAAGAAGGGAGAAGAAGAAAAGGTATATAAGCTAAATAAAGCTTTTATACGGACTGAAACAGGCTTTCGCGAGCATGGTACAGCCGCATTGAATCCTACTTCGTTCGAGAGGGCTTCGAAAGGTGTGCTTCTGAACATACGCTCTTTACAAAAGAAAAGGATGGAGGTAAACTCCTAATTGTCAGTCTTTACGTTGATGATTTGATTTATACTGGGAATAGTAAAAGTATGTGTGAGGAATTTAAGATGTCAATGATGCATGAATTTGTCATGTCTGATTTGGGAAAGATGAGCTATTTTCTTGGCGTGGAAGTTATACAAAATTCGAAGGGGATATTCATGTGTCAAAGAAAGTATGCGAGAGAAGTGTTGGCAAAGTTTGGCATGTCTGATAGCAAACCCGTTGGAAATCCTATTGTGCCAGGCACAAGGCTTTCCAAGGATGAGAAGGGAACTAAGATCGACTCAACCATGTTCAAGCAAGTTGTTGGAAGCTTTATGTACTTGACAGCAACGAGATCAGACATTATGTTTGAGTGAGTTTGATTAGCATATATATGTCATCTCCAACTGAGGAGCATTGGTGTGCAGCAAAGAGGATATTAAGATATATTAATGTACAATTGAAATGGGAATTCTTTACAAAGGAGAAAGAATCACAACTTGGTGGCATACACATATGGCGACTTTGCAGGAGATCTTAATGACAGGAAGAGTACTTCTGGGTTTGTATTTTTGCTTGCAGGAGGTGCAGTTTCTTGGTCATCAAAGAAGCAGCCTGTGGTTACATTATCTACCACCGAAGCTGAGTACATTGCCGCAGCTTCTTGCGCATGTCAATACATTGGCTTATGAGGTTACTCGAAACTCGGGCACAAAGGAGAAGAAGGCAGACTAATGTACTGTGACAACAGGCTCAACAATACAATTGTCAAAGCATTCTGTGTTCCATGCAGGAGTAAAACACATAGATGTGAAGTTTCATTTTTTGAGAGATTGGTGAATGAAGGGAACTGTGAATTGAAGTATCTGCAATACCCAGGAATCAGATTGCAGATATTATGACAAAACCATTGAAGACAAGAACAACTTATCAAGCTACGAGAGATTGTTGGGGTTGATGTCTGCAATAGAAGTAAGCTGGTTTACTTACAGTATTTCAGCTTAAAGGAGGAATTGATGGACCTATTCTTTCGTAAAATCAGTTTTACTTTTGATAGTTTCTATTTTTCTCTCAATTTAGTTAATAAACATGCCTATTATTTTAGTTTAAATAATTCTTTGATCAGTTTTACGTGGGTGTAAACCTAACATCCTTTTAAGTTGTAAAAGGCTATTAAGCCAAGTATTTTTTTCATTGAATAATAAGTGAGTGATTTTAGCTCTTTCAACAAATATTGAGTTTGTACTTTAAGTGTGTTGAATTCTAGTTTCTAAGTTCTGCAGGAAAGTTAGACATAAATGATATTGATTATGGTCTCTCCCTTCATGTTTTCATTGTCCTTCGCTCCTATGAAAACCATCTTTAATCTGATGCCTGTAGATGCAATGAATATGCTGTCATTGCACCCTTTGTCCAAAGTCTAGTCCGACTTTGTGCCGGTTGCTTGCCTTTCCTCTTCCTTGACTCACAACAGTCCATTGAACCCCTCCCTAGTGTTTCCCATGCATCCTTTGTTGAATTTCACTCCCTCTCAATTGTTTTATTACTTCTACATTGGAGAAGAAACATGTTATAACTTAAGAGATTTTTACAAATTACGCAAATCTTAAGAGTAGTCGTACGAGAAGCGGCTAAAGTATTATTCACTGATATTGTTTTAGCAGATTCGTTGGTGTTTGTCACTGATTTCGTTGGAATCATACTTGTTGGTGTTTTTATTGCTGAATCCGGTGTTTTAGCAAGGCAGAGAGGCAATTTTAGACCTTCCTGCATTCTTCTTTTAATATGTTTTTATTACAACACAACCCATAATAATAATATGGGTACATAGCCTTCCAAATATTATATTTCCAATTTTTAGAACACATTTTAGTTTCGAAAACTTAATTTCAAGTTTTTTCTAATACAATTAATTTTTTCAAAAAAACAAAAACAAAACTAAGAAATTGAAAAATCGAAATTTTTGAAATGTTTCTTGCTACACAAATAAAAAATCAAAATATAAATTTGTAAAGAGTTTGTGACAATGTTCAGAAAACTCAAAATTGATTTTTTTAAAATACAAACTTATTCTGAAAAACTAAAACTATATTTTTAATTTTTTTGGAACACATGTATTTGTATTTAAAAAACTCAAACGTTGAGTTTTTAGAATACAATTAAAGATAGTGGAGATAGGACAATTATTTTTTTTATTATAAAAGTTGATAAAATTGATAGTTTATATAAAATGTGGAGGTAAAAATATAAATGCAGAATTACAGGTAAAATTTGGATTTTTTATATGATTAATCCATTTTTTTATTTTAAATACCAATATGCCCTACTTGAAAAATAAAATACCAGAATGTCCTACTTTTTAGCCCCAGTTGCAAGTCGCAACCTGAGGATGCGATTTCCTGAAAGAAATTTTTTTCTACTTCACTACATGGTCGCATATTGGGGATGCGGCCTCCTACTTCCTATGGTTTTTTTTTTTTGTTGAATATTGGGTAGTTTTATTATTATATTTAGTTATATTTAATAATAATTAATGGGTATTATTATATTTAGTTTTTTAATAATTATAACATTAAAAAATACAAATATTATTATAAAAAGAATAAAAATAATTAAGTTAATAATATTATATATCTTTAATAATTATTATTTAATAATAAAATATAATAATAATTTTATATAATAATAATAAAAAAGAAAATCCTATTAATAAAATAAAATAAAAATGCATTAAACATATAAGCATTAAATACATTAAAAATAATAATTTTAATAATAATAATAATTTAAATTTAATAATAAGAAAATTATATTAATACATTAAAATTAAAAAATTACATTTAAATAAAAGGAAAAAAATTACATTTCCAAATTTTGAGTAGATTGTTTTGCCAGCAGCGTTTGGACAATGTTTCTTAGTTATGACCAGGATTTAACCCGACATTAAATCCCACCACTTTTCTTGGGGACTCTATCCGTAGTGTCCATTTCTGTTCTAATGCGCTTGGTCTTTGGGCGACCTTTCTTGACTCTTCGCATTAGTGGATTGTGACACACCTTAACACCTTCATATTGTGGCCAATATCCTTCGTTTGGTATCGGTTGAAACGCTTCACTGTAGACTTTAAGTGCTGTTTCCACCTTGTACACTTCGGATATAAGGCTCCAATAATCATATTTGATGCTAGAACATGTTGCTATCACATGTGAACAAGGCATATGTTTAGCTTGATATTTTCCACAATCGCACCACTTGTTAGGAAGATTTATACTGAAATGACCAATTGGTCGCCCTTCTTTTGGAACTACTGTCTCGTGGAACATGAAAGTGTGGTTGCTTCGATCAAAACTATCGACTCTATGACTATTTGATTTACGTATTTCCGATTTCATAAAAGTCATGCATTTTTCTGTGTATATCTGACCAGAAGCGAAAATTGATGCGTGTTGTTTTGCCATGGTTGGAAATAGTGTACCTGTTTTATAATATGTTGATTGGACCAAAGCAGTGATGGGAAGGTTGTGTGGTTCTTTTAATACTGCGTTCATTGACTCCACAAGGTTGGTGGTCATCTGACCCCAACGGCTACCTCCATCAAATGCTTGAATCCAATCTTGTCGCGGTATATTGTCTAACCATTTCAAAGCTTCTGGGTTTACGATGCCAATTTCTCTGCGGTAGTATCGATATGTAGACTCATTGATTGAGTAACCTGTATTGAAACAACAGACAATGCATTATTACACTAATTATAAAACTTCATAATTTAATTTTTAATTAATGATAAGAAGTAAGAATTAAAGTATTACCCATAGAAATAACCTTGTTCTTCAAAGCATTATCCTTAAATTCCCTTGCAAAATTTTGTGCAATATGTCGGACCCAAAACACATGCTTTGACGGAGGATGTTGCCACCCATTATTCAGATTATTGTAAGCACTTTTGATATATTCGTGTCTATCTGAAATCAAACAAATGTTGGCTTGTGGAGTGACGTGTGATCTCAAATTTCTCAAAAAGAAACTCCAAGCCTCTTTTGTCTCACCTTCCACAAGAGCATAAGCAATTGGAATGATATTGTCGTTCCCATCCTGTGCAACTGCTACCAATAGATTCCCTTATATACTGCCGTATAACCCATATTCCAGTCAACTTGTACAATTGGTTGCCAAAATTTAAACGCAGATATGCATGGATACGTAAGCCCCAAGTAGTCTATGAAAGTTGTCATCCCATTTATCAAACCATGTTCATTATAAGCGGGATTGTTTCCATTAATAATGATTCTTGGAGGAAACGTTTGCATAACTAATACCCACGTGGAAGTTGATTGTAAGACTATCCCTAAGTGCCATAATGTTGTTCGATTGCCTTATTTTCCCAACCCAAGGCTTTCTATAACTAATTGTGTTGTTATACAAAGCCTGCAATCTGAGCAATAATGACCTTCACTTGATTGAAGGTCCATCCTCATCATAACTGCATTATACTGCACATATCATGTTAGAATCGAGCTTTGTATGATATTGTGATAGTGCAGAATTGTGCATGTATAGGCGCATTCGAATTTCCCAATCACCCACATTCATTTTTTTTTTCGTTTTGAAGCTCTGACATCTAAACAAACAATTTGGATGTGACAAATAATAACGTACTTTCTATATCTGATTTTGCAACACAAATGTTTCAATGATTGTTTTAGATGATATAACGTGCTTGATTGCAGTACACATCATCCTTTGTCTGAAACTTCATTCCAACTTCAAGAGTTCCACTCTAAGATTTGGGACTTCGTCAATGAACATGTGATCATATATTCAGTGTTGGTTTGCGGTGTATAGATTGATGTTCCTTCATGTGGAATTGTGATCGAATACAAGTGAGATAGTTGATCTGTCTGCTTCTTGCATATCTTCCATCTAATTCATCATCATTGGTCAGAGATCACCAGATGATTCATCGAAGTATGTTCATCATCATCTTCCACTATAATTACCTAATCTTCCTCATTGATATTATAATTGGACACTAGTGGAAGATCACATTGTGATCCTGTTTGAGAGAGATTCCGTGATGAAGTTGTTGGGGAAGACATTGTGGACATGTGGTGTTGTTCATTTGGCTAGAGTATGGTTGATAGTGTTGGTGATGGAGAATATACGTTGGGTTTGAATAAGGGCTAGAGTATGGAATCCCATTGTAATTGTGATGGATCATTAGTTGTAGATGAGATATTAGTTTGAGTTAGGCATGTTGTGATGGTTGATGGTTGATTTGTTTGAAGTAGGACCACTTGTTCAAATGTAATGTATATACTCAATTGGTTCCAAGTTGTGACCATTGTGCAAAACATCAATATGAGTTGAACATCTTCTCATCACAAACCTTCGTCAATTCCAATCTGGTTGTATTTTCACCAAGAAGACAGGTGTCGATAAACTATATCAGTTATCTCACGTTGTCGATCGAAATTGTAACTTTTTCTTAATGACATTCTTTAGACGAGACAAGGTTGCTGATAGAATGTACTTTGAACGCTTTTTGTAATACTTACAAATGATTTTCCTTCAACTCCTAATCGACAATTGAACCATGTAATAACAAATTACAAGTTGAACTTGTTGAGAAGCCATGATTATGTAATTGATAGAATGTATGATGAGATAGAAGGTTTGGTGATATAGTATGATCTAGTTTTCTATTTATAGAAGTTAGTAGGATTCATATTTTTTTACAAAACCATCCACAACCATTGGTAAATGAATTTGGATGGTCAAGATTAAAGATTGAATAGATCAATTTGATTGGTCCAACTAAAAGTATGAGGATTGATATTTTTCTACTAAACCACAACCATTGATAAATGAATTTGGATGGTCAAGATTAAAGATTGAATAGATCAATTTGATTGGTTCAACTAAAAGTATGAGGATTCATCATCAAGCATCCACATCCATCGATTAAAAGAAATGAGCGGCTGGGATTCATCATCAAGAGATCGTTGCCTGGCCCTGGGACCTCCTGAAGGGTTCGCAATATGGGGTTGCTACCTCCCACATGGCTGAATCTGAGGATCGCTTTCTGGCCCTGCGATTTCCTATATAAACACCCCAAACCAACATCAACCAACATCATCAAACACACTTCCTCTATCTTAATCTAAAAATCACTATCTCCAACTTCTCAAACACATTTTCTTCAACTTTACTCATGGAATTATCCAAAAATCATAGAGCTGAAAGTCGATACATTCAAGCATTTGTAAGTATATTATAAATGTCTATATATATTAATTTATAATTGTTATTTTATATCTTTATTTAGAATATTTATCTATTATTAAATTTATATTGTATTACTTTATATTTTATATTATGTTATATATATATAGAATATTTTAGTATATATTAATTATTAATATTGTAATTTATATTTTGAATATAATGTCTTATATAGAATATTTATATATTATTAAATTTATATATTGTTAATTTTATATTTTATATTAATGTCTTCTTATAATAGAATATTTATATTATTAATTTTTATTTTATATTATTAATTTCATATTCCCTCGAAGGATAAATTGAAATGTCATGGTCATGTCAACAAAAAACCGAACGACGCCGTATTACCGTATTTACAACAAGCTGGATTTGGTGAAGTGGTCAAACTTGGAAACTACAAGATCGATGTTAGTTTGATTAGTGCTATGGTTGAAAGATGGAGACTAGAAACCCATACTTTTCATCTCCCAATAGGTGAGTGCACAATAACTTTAGAAGACGTGTACTATATTTTAAGATTAAAAGTATCTGGTTTTCCTGTGAGCGGTTCAAATTTTGTGAATGTGAAAGAGGTTATCCCACCTGAGGGAGCAACAAAAGGTAATTTTATTAAATTAAAATGGCTTAAAGATACTTTTGACAATGTTGGTAAAAACGCATCCGAAGTAGAAAAACAAGCATCATGTCGAACATATATATTACGTATGATTGGAGGATTGTTGATGCCAGACAAATCCAATAATCGTGTACATCTAAAATATCTTTCAATCTTGGGCGATTTAAGTAAAGCATCCCATTATAGTTGGGGTTCGGCAGTTTTAGCAACACTCTATAGAGAATTATACATTGCTACGAAACCCGATGTAATGTCGATGAGAGGATGTGCATTGTTGTTGCAAAATTGGGCATGGTATCGTTTGACTTGTGTTGCTCCGGATGCACCCAGTGCATGGATATTTC
>PGWS01021745.1:0-17533 GCA_002896235.1 Cicer reticulatum
TTATTATTTATTTAATCTTTTTTAATTGATATGATTTTAATTTATTAGTTGTGTATAAACAAAATTGATTAACCAAATTTTTGTTGTTGTAGGGCACATTGGGTTTTATTTGCAATCAATGCGGTCTCTAAAGTTATATACTATTTAGACCCCTTGCATGGCAATTACAACAATCACTCTGAAATAAAGACTATGTTCGACACGCAAGTAATATTCATTTATTTCTTACACATATATATATCACACTTAAGGACGTTCGTTGCTATAATAATCACATTTATTCATTCGATAGTGCCTTACAAGTTTTTCGAGCTCAAAGAGGTGCTACAGTGTCGAAGCAAAAGTCTAATAACATCACATGGATCCCATTAAAGGTTTGAAATATATGTCTTTAAATTTTCATTTAAAAATATATGCATTTACGATTAATGCACAAATATTTTATTGACTTATATGTTTTTATTTTACAGTGCCCTCGTCAAACAAACAACATCGACTGTGGGTACTACGTATTGAGATTCATGATGGAAATTGTTAACAAGAATAAAACTATTATCCCAGAACGGTACGTATTTTAATTATATGATTTTCATATATAATTAAATTAATCTTATATTTGATACTTAACTTAATATAATATGTTCAATTTTATATTGCAAGTACTTTGGACAATTCCGTCCATCATATTCTGATGAAAGATCTATGGAATTTAAAGGAAGAATGGTGTAGTATGTGCTTGAGAATGTAAATTATTTGATTTTCTGGGAAATAGCAATGCGGTGGCAGAGGGACTAAATATATATGGTAGCTTGTGCATATTCTTGTATATTCTGTTAGTATTATATGTATTATGATCATAGGACACACTATATGGAACATGCATATGAATATGCAGTTAATTAGGTTGTAAATTAGTTAATATATGTAGTTAATTAGGTGTAAATTAGTTATATATATGTATCTGAATGTAGTTAATTAATGTTGTAAAATTACAGATAAACATAGTTAATTATGTTAATTGAAAGTTACAGAGTTCTGTTTTTTGTCTACTGATTGTGTGAATGTTATGGTATTGAATATGTTTTGTGTTGTTGTGAACTGATAGGAAATGATTCCGGATCAAAATAATTTGATAAAAGATAAAAGACATCGCTTTCTATAAAAAAATGCATAAAAAGCTAAAAAACGCTTTTTCAACATTTAATAATACAAGTTAAAAAAAGCACATTTACAGCGACTTATTTGAATAAAAATCATTATCTTTAAATATATAAAACATATTTAATACATTATCTCCGTATCCTACAAACCTTCCTCTCTCTACTGTGTGAATCTCATTACTGTGCGTCGTCTTCTCATTGACTCCTCATCTACTTCGTCATCTACTGTGGCACAATTCTACCGAGTGTTTGTTTGTCTCAGGTACTATAATTTAGTAATTTGTTGTTTCGACTAAACGGATAAATTGTTACCTGATGAATCATATAAAATGTTACATGATAGTAATGGGCTATAACTTTGATAAATACACATAAATGTTACTGATAAATCAAATAAATTGTTACCTGATAAATCGTATAAAATATTCTTTTTCTAAACATGGTTTCGACATATGCTTCAAATGATTTGCAGAGATACATATTAGCGGGACCGAGTTGAGAGATTGCAAAAGCTAGATTGAAGAAGATCTTCGGGTTGTTCTAAAATATTTGAGAGTTTGTTGATGGATGTAGAGAAATATTATATAATGTGTACTAAGTGATACGAACTTAAAAGCGATTAATGAATGGTCTGATACCAACGAAGCATAAACAATTTGTGCTATATTGGATATGAGTTACGAACATGATTCATGTGTGTCCCTAACATTTGCATTTTAATTTTCGAAATGAATATGAATTACTGAAGGCGTGTCCGAATGCAATGTCTTTCGATACTAGAAGAACTAGTCTACTCCAGCAAAAGTCGTGTGCTACTTGTACAATACCAAATTTAGTGCATTTATCGCAGTGAAGAGGATTCAAACACTTGACATGACATGCAGTGAAAGAATTTGACATGGAAAGTTTTGCCACCCTGCAAGATTCTCCACAAGGGAAAATATTGATCACGAGTATCTCTGATTTTGGGAGAGTCCAAAATTCGACCTTGCACTTCTTCTATCTGATGTAATGAATCACATGGTCTTCAAGCATTCACACATCACGTGGCCTTGATTTTGTTTATTTAAACCTACCTCTATGGTTATGTATGAAGCGTAAGTTTAGATGTTTGTCTTTTGCTAATTTCTGGACTCAAACAACCGGGGATGATATCGAATTATACTTGAGTCCTTTAATTGAAGATTTGAAAATATGTGGGAGAACAGGTGTGGAAGTTTATGATGGATATAAGAAATAATGTTTCAATTTGCGGCTATGTTGTTCAAACACAATTAATGATTTTCTAGCATATGGTAATTTACAGGATATAAGCATAAAGCTCAGTGTGCATGTTCTATATGTGAAGAGAGTACATATTGGATGCGGTTGAAACATTGTAAAAAGACGTATGTGAGGAATCAGAGGAACGTATTGCTCCTTTTAGCACCAACTGGATATCAAATATTTGAAAAAGTATAAGGTGACCAATAAATTTGGCAAACCTTTTGCGGGAGAAAACTTATCAAAAACTGGGTGGAAGAAAAAGTTAATTTTCTTTGAATTGTCATATTGGAAGTCATTGTATATAAGACATTTTCTCGATGTGATGCATATTGAAAAAAAAATGTATTTGATAGTGTTACTGTACGTTACTGAATGTTCCAGGAAAGTCTAAGGATGACATCAATGCAAGATTGGACTTTGGTCGATATGGGAATAGAGAATGAATTGGGTCCCGTAAAGAAAGGAAATCGGCATATATCTACTCCAGCTGCTTATACTCTATCTAGAAAGGAAAAAATTGTTTTATGTAAATTTCTACACGGAGTTAAATTTCCAGAGGATGCTCTTTAACATTAAAAATTAAGTTTGTATGAAAGACTCACATTAAATAGTTTTGAAGACTCATGATTGTCTTGTTCTAATAGAACATTTGCTACCAATAGGTATACGTTCCATTTTACCAGAAAAGTTCGACGAGCCATAACTAAATTATGTTTCTTCTTCTGCGAAATTTGTAGTAAATGATCGATCCTCAGAATTATCGACATTGCAGAGGGAAATTGTTGTTACTTTGTGTGAGCTTGAATTATATTTCCCACCCTCGTTTTTTGATATGATGGTTCACCTTACGGTTCATCTGTTAAGGAGACAAAACTTTGAGGACCAACTTATATGAGATGGATGTATCGAAAGAATGATATATGAAAAATATTAAAAGGGTACGTAAAAAGTAGCAGTCGACCAAAAGGTTGTATTGCTGAACGAACATGTCGAAGAAGCTGTTTGAATTTTTTACTGAATATCTATCCATTGTTGAATCCAATAGGACTTCCCATGTCTCGTCATTCGTGAAAAGAATAATAGAGATAAGGGATAATTGAAAAGAGAGTAATGATATATCAAAGAACAGAATGAGATCAAGACACAATTGTATGCTTCAACACAATGATGATGATGAGGTTTGATACCGTATGTTACAATACACATGGATCAATTATCTAGTTTGACATGAATAGGAATCAAAATTGGATAACACGAGAGAACAATCGAAGTTTTATAAACATGGCTAAACACATAAATCACATTAACTCAAAGTTTGTTATAGACCCGAGTTCAATTTCACAGAGATTGAGGTGGCTAGCAAATGAACAAGATGATCAACTACTATGCAAAATAGCAGAGTCACTCTCGTAGTTGAAGCGATGCATATCTCAGTGCAAAAGACAAAATCCAATATATGCAAATCTATCATATTTTGGGGTTCTCGAACACATATGGGAGTTAGATTACACAATGTTTCGTGTTCTTATTTTTGGTTGGCAAGTGGGTCGATAATAATAATGGCGTTCAGAATTGATGAGTCAAGGTTCTTGCTTGTCGACTTTAAGTGGGTCGATAAGTGCAAAAGACAAAAATCCAATATATGGCAAATCTATCATATTTTGGGGTTTCTCGACACACATATGGGAGTTAGATTACACAATGTTTCGTGTTCTTTATTTTTTTGTTACAAGTGGGTCGATAATAATAATGGCGTTCGAAATTGATGAGTCAAGGTTCTTGCTTGTCGATTTTAATAGGGTGAGATACAAAGATGGCCCTTTTATTTTAGCGTCGCAAGCTCAACAAGTGTTTTATGTCACTGATCTTGCTGATAAGAAGAAGGGCATCTTAAGGTGTTTAAGTATTTTATATAAGTCATGTAATTTGAACTCATCATGTAATTTATACTAAGTTCAAGTAATTTAAGTGTTTGACCTGCCAAAACTGAGTATTTTAGCATTTAGCTTGAACTGTACTTGACTTTCTTCTTATACTCATTTTCTACTCATACTGAACTTGAACTTGGACTGACCCCAATCTGAACTAATCATTTAATTTTAGCATTTAGCATTGATATATAACTATTTAACTAATTATTTGGAAAAAAAAAAATCCAAATATAGGTTAGTTTACAGAAACTGAACTGAAATTGTAATTTAGCATATTTCATTAAACAAAAACTTGTGTAATTTTAAAGCGTGTTTGTCCATAAGCGCCGTGAAAGGCTTCCGAAAATCAAATTACAAATCATTTTATAGCGCTTTTTGTCCATAAGCGCTTTAAAAAGCTTTTAAAAATTAAAATGTAAAAAAAAATATTTACAGCGCTTGTTCTATAAGCGCTGTAAAAGACTTTCAAAAAATTAAATTACAAACTAATTTTACAGCGCTTTATTCTATAACCGATGTAAAGACTTTTAAAAATTCTCATTTACAACGTTTTTAATCATTTACAAAGTTTTTTGTCCATAAGCGCTGTAAAATGTTTCATATAGCGCCTTTTGTACAGTCTTATTAAACGCTTTTATATAGTCTTTTAAAGCGCTTGTTGTGAAAGCGTTGTAATAGGTTTTGGTCTTTAGGTCTTTTAAAGCGCTTTCGGGACAGCTTTTAAAATGGTCTTAAGTAAATTGATAATAAGAAACCGCTTCATTTTCCTCTTCATTACGTACTTTCCCTACGAACTTGATAGTGCGAAACCTCCTCATTTTCATCTTCATTACGTACTCTCCATTTTCGTTTACTCTCCATACGAACCAACTGACCTTCTTCTTCCTCTACATTATTTTCCCTACGAACCCTTTCCATACGAACCCTACTGTGAACCCTCCATACGTATTTATGCATCCTCTTCTCGTTGTTCCTACTTAAGCGAAGTCATAACCCTAAACTCAATAATTGTTGTTGTCAGGTATTGTATTTTATTAATTTGTTTGTTGTCACTAAAACAGCATGTTTAGCTTATACTGCTACTTAGACTACTGTATGTTGAACTTGTTGAAGTTATACTGAACTTATAATTATACTGTGTAAAATGTGAAGATAAATGGATTCCAATAATGATTTAGATCGTCAAAATGATGAAGTTTTCAATACTAAGAGTTATGAAAATGAAGTTAAACGTGGGACAACTATTATGCAAAAGGTCATCAAAGCAATAAGTAATAGAATTAAATTTGAGGTATACTATACTTTGTTTAGAATTTATTTTTTTTATCTTTTTTGAAAGCATGCACTTACTATATGAGTTTATTAGGTGGGATGGAATCAAAGTGGTCAACCAATTGAGTCCAACAGTTCAATGATGGTAAGTTACATAGGTGCGGTTGTTCGTCAAAAATATCTCAATAACAATTGATGATTGGAGAGATAAAGCTTTGAAGGATGCTAAACATATATATTGTGGAATGATATACAAGTAACTTTTTTTTACTCCACTTTTTTCTTACTAACAATTTTTTTCCATTAAATACTTTTACTCATACTCTATCTTTATTTGGTTTGCAGTCAGCTTTTTAACTTTGATGAGGTGCGAAAAAAATTATGTGCTTAGAGTTTTCGGAAAAATACATAGAGGATTATGATGTGGATTTGAGTGCTTCTACGTGAGATTGAAGATCTAACCAATTGATTTCTTAAGATAAAGTAGTAAAATAAAAAGGAAAACAACGGAAAAAATATGGGTTAGATAGAGAAGATGAAGAAGGCGCTACAATCAAGGATGAGTGATAAGCCAATGTGGAATCGCCACAATAGTAAAGAAATCTATTGATAAGATTCAAGTTATAATCCAAGAACTCAAAGAGAAGATACATCTCACTACTTCTAATTCATTTCCTAAGTTTTTTTCAAATGAGACTCTTACAAAGTATTTAAGAAGGATTTACCTTATTCCTAAAATGGGCCAAAGGCCAAATCTCTAGACCCATATTGGGCTTACACCACTTAACCAAAATTATTACAATTCAAATTAAACACAAATAAAACAAAAAAAATTATTATAAAGTCTTGACTGGAAATATTCTTTGTTTTTGCTCCTAATTAGCTCATTTTAGGTCCTCATCATTCCCTCATTCTTAGAATAAATTCGACCTTGAGTTTAGCTCAATCATAACCTACAAGAAGAAAAACACAAGTCAAAGACATGAAGAAAAATGTTAACGCTACCACCAGGATGAATTGGAAATTGTGAAAAACCACTAAATGTGTCAAGTAGGTGAAGCAAAATTCCATGTTTTGCATTCAATAATGCATTATATTCGTTTCCAATATAAGGAGTTTTCAAGATAGAGATAAAATAATACCTCTTGAAATTGACATTAAGTACCAATGTTACCTTCCTTGGGTTGGAATTCGAGACGAGCAAGAAGTTACTTTGTATTTCCAAAGGCTTCGACGCAAGGTGAGCCTCATGGAAATTCCTTTTATCATAAACAAATTAATGTTCTTTTTGAAACAAGACAAGTCTCTCAAACAAATTAGGAGTACCACATGGAAGTTTAAAAGATTTGTCAATAAAAGAAAGAGTAATGAGAGGTGTAGTAGTGCAAACTATCAACTAATTCCACATGCAAACATTTATCCTTCATAGAAAATCTCAAGATACTAACTTTATTTTTAACACAAGAGTAAGTATTTAAGTTAGCAAACTGTTTCATAATAATCCCAACACATTCTTCAAAATATTTGTCATGAACCAAAGTTACTTTAGAAAGTACAACAACACATTTATCAAGAAAATCATTCATGTCGTAGCTCATAATTCTCAAATCAAGTTTAGAAGAATAATATGGATCAAACACTTGATGCATCATGGTTTCAACTTTCAAATGAGACTTATGGAAATAACACAAGTTAGGCATTTCAACATGAGTATTTGCAAATCTATCAAGCATAAGAAGAAGAATTTTTTCAAAAACTTTAAGAGAAATATGAATTAAAGTAGTTAGACTCAATGGATTGTGGGTATTCCCTTTTTGGAGACCTATTTTCAAGCTTTGGAGAATCAACAAAGTTAAGAAAATAGTTAGACTCAATTTCTTGCTCTTTGTCTCTCCAGGTAAATTAAGATACACTCAAGTAGATTATAAAATAAACAAGAAAGATTAGAATTAAATGACTAAGTGATCCAAATATGTGGGAGGTAAGATATTAAAATCAAACTTGCAATGCCAAAAAATAAGTAAGAAGAATGCAATAGTTATTTGATGTTTCATTAAGAACAACTTTGGATTTTTTTTTTGTTTGCAAAATGCCTTTTTTTTCAAAAGTGCTTTTGTGCAGAATAACTTTTTCTCTGCTTTTTTCAAAAAGTGTTTTTTTTAGATTTTTTCTCTTCGTATTTGAATTTCTCTCATTTTTCTTATCAAATTAGGCTTTTGAGTTTCTAGAATCGCACTTGTTTCGATGAAATAACATCAAAAACAAATTTGTAAGTGAAATTTTGGATCAAACAATTGCAGTGAAGAAGATAAATGCAAATTTTTTTATTTATTATTTGCGAATTTTTTTTCCAGCAACTTCAGATTTCGAATTTCACACAAAATGAAGCAAAAAAATCATCAAAATAAACCATCACAACACATAGTATAACACTTATAATCAACTAGTAACTCAAAATTACAACAAAAACCGAGATCAAATTTCAAAAATATATTGACCTAAAATTTCAAATTTTCCAAGAACATCAAAAACTTAAAAACAAAAATTAAGAACAAATATTACCACTTGGTGACAAGCTCTGAATACCAAATGATGTGAATTTGAATGCTTCCACGTGAGATTGAAGATCTAACCAAGTGATTCTTGAGATAAAGTGGTAAAATAAAAATGAAAAAGAATAAATGGGGTTAGATAGAGAAGATGAAGAAGGCGCCACAATCAAGGATGATTGATAAGTGAATGTGGAATCACCACAATGGTAAAGAAATCCATTGATAAGCTTCAAGTTATAATCCAAGAACTCAAATAGAAGATACATCTCACTACTTCTAATTCACTTCTTAAGTTTTTTTTTCAAATGAGACTCTTCAAAGTATTTAAGAAGGATCTACCTTATTCCTAAAATGGGGCAAAGGCCATACCTCTAGACCCATATTGGGCTTACACCACTTAACCAAATTTATTACAATTCAAGTTAAACACAAATAAAGAATGTAATTTTGGATCTCATTTGTCAAATGTCTACTTAAGAGACCGTGATGGAAATTTGAATGTTGAAGCTCTGAAAATATACAAACACTACATATCAAATGAAGAATTGAGCTCTTTTGTAGCTAAACGTGCAAACCCCACTTTTTGTGGTAATATTGATTTATTAGCATTTGTATTTTATTCATAAATCATAGTGTATTTTTTTACACGATCGTTATTTTTTTTATATAGAGTATAAGTACGGCAAATCGCGAGAGAGCAAAAAATCCAATGCATCCATACAAAAAATCGCGTTATGGGGTATGCACATCTAAAGCAAAAAATTGTATGTAAACATCATCTTTATATAATGTGGTAAAAATTATAAAATATAGTTTCTAACTAATATTTTGTTTATGTCTTAACGAATAGCTTCAAGAGACGAAATACGATCACCATTAGGTCGTCATATATTTGTGGAATAAGGCTCGTTTGTATAAAGATGAAATAGTTGATAATGAAAATGTTTAACAAGTTATAACACAATGTATAAGTATATTATCACTTTAATATTTTTTTAATATTGTATTTTAAAAATGATATTGAACTTATCTTTTTTATCATAAATGTATTTTAGGAGAATCTAGAACAATGTTCTGAAAATCCAGAGGAGAGTAAACAAGTTAGTTGCAAGGACATACTTGGCAAGGTATTTAATGTTCCTGAATGTGTTTTGGCCGTGTGAGGGATAAAGGATTTGGCGTAACTCCAAAAAGCTATTTTTTCACATGAAAAAAACGCACAAATCCATCTAATGAGGAAGTACTAGATAAGCTGAAAAATCCTAACATATCAAGTTACATTTTTGGTGAAAATGGTAGTTGCATCATTGGTCGTAAAAGTCTTCTAGAGGTAATTAATTACTTAATAAAATAAGAAATTCATTCACCCTAATTATTTCACATACTAATTACTTAGGTATTAACCATTGATTTAAGGTGTCTCATCTTGGTGTGCTATATTTATCATCCCTTACTCATCGCATGGTTGGAAAAGGAACATTGTACAATACCTTGGGAGAAGTTATTACATCATATTCCGATCCCTGTCAGCCATATTAATGTTTAACATGTGATTGCTTTTGATCCCTGTCAGCTCTATACCAGACAACGATGGAGATATGAAGTCTAAAGGGAATGATAAGAAGATTCCTCACAACGAATCAGTCACTTTACCAGAAAAGGTTTGACATATACATCAATTTGAATACAAAATGATTAGCTTACTATAATAAATAGCACGTTGTAAACCTCATTTTTTCAGATTCAAGCAAAACCCGTCGCACCGCAAAATCTGTCAGAAATCAGCCGCACCGTAAATCTGCCAGAAAATAGTCGCACCGCAAATGCAGGTTTGTGGTAAAAATAAATCTGGAAAAATTCAAAAACTGGATCATGGAAATCAGTTGTTGCTTCTAAAATAAGTCATCAACGCCTTTTTTGATTTGGGTCGTGTCTTGACATACAAGCAAAAATGAATATGGACAGCAATGATTCACGTATCATACACATGGAGAAATGTATTTTCGTAGATGAGTGCAAAGAATACTTGATAAAGAGCACAATATGAACTTCTCAATCATAAGGAGCTGAGTGCTACTGTCATCAGCATATACATTAGGTAATGTAAAATACTTTATTTAAGATAAAAATTACTTTTAATTGCATCACTGCTACATTTATTGGTAATTAATTTAATTTGATATTTTTCATTGAAGGTATTTGTATGAAAGTTGGTGTGCATGCGCAAATTGACAGATAGATTTTCATTTTTATCTCCCCATAAGCATATGTGTTTAAACTCGATCCAGTTAACGTAAAAAAAATATGCCGTTGATATACTTTTGGAAAATAAAGAGAATGATAAGTTGTTTCTTGTGCCATATAATTCAGGGTAATTAGATATTCTTTATCTATATCTTTTTTAATTTAGGATACTTTATCAATTGTGTAAACAAAGGTGCCAACCAAATTTTTATTGTTGTACGCAACACTGAGTGTTGTTTTCCATCAATGCCACCTCTGAAATTATATACTATTTAGATCCACTATACGGACATTATAAACAATTACTCAAATATAAAGAATATCTTCGATACGTAAGTAATATTCATTTATTTCTTACATATTATAAATATGTGTTTGATATTGAAACATAATCACATTTATTTGATAGTGCTTTACAAGTTTTCCGCGCTCAAATGAGTGCTACAGTGTCGAAGCATAAGTCAAACAACATCACATGGATTCCAATAAAGATTTGAAATTTATGTTATAGAACTTAATTATATGCCTTTAAAATTTCATTTACATTCAATGCATAAAAATTTATTGGTGTAGATGTTTTATTTTATAATGCCCTCGCCAAACTAACAACATAGACTGCGAATACTATATATGGCGATTCATAAAGGAGATTGTTGATATGAATCAAAATATAATTCTAGAAACGGTACGTTATTTAAATTATATTTTTATTTTATATATAAACTATATATATATATATATATATTGATTTTTTATGTTCAAATAGTATATTGCATAGTACTTTGACAGTTATGTGATCGAACTGAAAGTTAGATAATTTGTAAATAGGCGAGTTTCACATTGTAAACTATGATATATTGTGTATATTTGTGTTGATTGATCATTATTCTAATTATTTTATTTTATTTTTTTGTTACAGTAGGGTAAAATAAGAAATTGCTGGAAATTGGCATGCTGGAAATTGTGGGAAATTCACATGCCGAAAATTATTGAAATTACTGATCATTATTTTAATTACTGACATGATATTGTTGTTGTGCATATGTAATTGATATGCGAATATGTAATTGATGTGAATATTATATTGTTGCTATAAATATTTAATGAATATAGTAGTGATGTAATTGAACTTGTTGCTGTGAATATATAGTATTGCTGTGAAGTGAAAATGTTTGAATTAAAAAAATTGCAATTGTGTCAATATGTGTTTGATGAATATGATTTTGGAAAAAAATTGAAATCTCATTTAAAGACAACGCTTTTTTAAAAAAAATGCCATTAAAGATCTGCTTATACAAAAGCGCTTTTTAACCAGCAATATTGCTTTTTAGAATAGATTTACAGTGCTTTTTAAAAAAAGCTTGTAAAACTAATATAAGAATGCCTTATTACAGCGCTAATTTGAAAAAAGCACCGTAAAACTAGTCTAATAGAAGCATTTTACATTGCTTTTTAGAATAGAATTACAGCGCTTTTAAAAATGTAACCTATTACAGCGCTTTTTTTGAAAAAAAAAACGCTGTAAATCCATCATAAGGATGCATATATTACAGAGTTTTTCTTAAAAAAAGCATTGGAAACCTAATATAACAAGCGCGCTATATATGCACTTATTACAACGCTTTTTTTTAAAAATGCTATAAAACTAGTATAACAAGCACACTATATATGCACCTATTAATGCATTTTTCAAGAGATTGAGTGTAGCTATTAGGTGGATAGTGAAAGAATATAAATCTCTTGTGTTGATCTTATTTTCTACTTTCTTTTGTATTTAATTTGCAGTCTTTTTTGTTAAGGAATAGAAAACTTATATGATATACAAAATTTCATTTTTAAAAACAAGTCAAAATGGATAAGTTTTTTTAAAAGGTAAAAAGTTTTCTAAAACACAATTTAAACTCCAATTTTTATGGTTTACATTCATTACTTTGAAAATTTTCTATATGTGCTTAAGAATCACTCATGTGTATAGGGAAGATAGTACTTCACTAATAAGAAGACCAATTTTGATATTACGTATCTCAATATTTTATTCAAATATTTTAAAATATAATATGTATTAAGTAGGTTAGCAGAACATACCAACTTCTATCAAGGTATGCAGACTAGGCTCGAACCATGCAAATTCTATCTCGACCTAACATTTTTTACTCCTATTCATAATGATGTGTTTGCACTTGCAATTTTTATTTTGGTTTTAGTCTTAAGTTGGAGACGTAAACACCACTTAAACTCACACGCAACTGCAAGTTCTGCGTTCGAACTCGAAGAATGATATACGGCATAATAATATAGACATTTATTAGTTGAACTAAATTACAATTAATATATGGTGTATACATATTTATATCATCGTTGTTATTTAAGTTAAAAGAGAAATTATATGATACACGAGTTCCACTACGCCAAAATGACATTTAACAAGCGCCCATTTACAGCGCTTGCTAAACACAAGCGCTGTTGTAATTATATTTAAAAATAACGGAGCCTTTTACAACGCTTGCTTTGTTCACAAGCGCTGTAAAAACAAGCGCTGTTGTAGGTCATATAACGTTTGCGCATAACGTTATAAGGCGTTTACAGCGCTTGTCATAAAGCGCTGTAAAATGAAGCGCTTTCGCGTAATTCATTTAACAGGCTTTTTTCACAAGCGCTGTAAACACATGCGCTTCCAAATATTTGAACTACCTAATACAGCGCTTTTTCACAAGCGATGTAAAATACATGCGCTTTCATTGGGAATTTAACTACCTATTACAACGCTTTTTTCACAAGTGCTGTAAACTACATCTTTCAAATAATTATATACGTTGGAAACCCTCATATCCTCTACATCTTTCAATAATTATATACGTTGGGGAACCCTAATATCCTCTACGTACTGTGCGACCATCTACGTTGTCTCAGGTATTTTTTACACATGATCTGTTATGTTTTTATATATATATATAATTAAATCTACTAAAATTATATATATATATATATATATATTAATCTCTTCTACACATGGATCTGTTATGTTTTGAAATTGTCAAAAACTCATACCACATGATCTGTTCTGTTTTGAAATTGTTAGTTGATATTGGTTTATTTTTGAAACTTGTTGATATGTTTTGAAAGCTTATTATTTTTGTTACTGCATTTATACAGGTGGTATAATATGGATAGGAAATGGATTTCAGCCAATCGATTGTCAAAAGAGTATGAAATTGGAGTGAAGCAGTTTGTTGAGTTTGCAGTGAAGAATGCAAAAGATCCAAATAGAGTAGTTTGTCCTTGTTTAAAATGTTGTTTTGGAAAAACGTGTTAGAGAAGATGAATTAGAAGGACATCTAGTATGTAATGGAATTGATCAAAGCTACACATGTTGGATAAGACATGGTGAGAAAAAAAAAAAAGGAAACATTAAATTTTGAGAATAGTTCGACATATGCTTCAACTAACTTCGATACAGATACATATAAGCCGGACCGAGTTGATGAGATTGCAAAAGCAGTTGAAGAAGATCTTCGAGATTGTCCTAAAATGTTTGAAAGTTTGTTGAGTGATGCAGAGAAAGAATTATATAATGGTTGTACTAAATTCACAAGACTGTCAGCGATATTAAAGTTGTACAACTTAAAAGTGAGTAATGGATGGTCTGATAAAAGCTTTACAGAATTATTAACACTCATAAAAGATATGTTGCCAGATGATAATGAACTTCCCAGTCGAACCTACGAAGCTAAACGGATTTTGTGTTCTATTGGAATGAGTTACGAAAGGATTCATGCGTGTCCTAACGATTGCATTTATTTCGAAACGAATATGAACTACTTAAGGCGTGTCCGAAATGCAATGTCTCTCGATATAAGAAGAAGAATCTACTCAAGCAAAAGTCGTGTGGTATTTTCCTATAATACCAAGATTTAGGCGCATGTATCGCAGTGAGAAGATTCAAAACACTTGACATGGCATGCAGATGAAAGAATTAGAAATGGAATGTTTCGACACCCTGCA
Source organism: Cicer reticulatum (assembly GCA_002896235.1). Taxonomy (NCBI): domain Eukaryota; kingdom Viridiplantae; phylum Streptophyta; class Magnoliopsida; order Fabales; family Fabaceae; genus Cicer; species Cicer reticulatum. The sequence goes on from PGWS01021745.1 coordinate 14,428, forward strand.
GATTCCCCACAATGGGCAAAAATTGATCACGAGTATCCTGAATTCGGGATAGAGTCAAGAAATCTAAGACTTTGCACTTTTTATTGATGGAATGAATCCACATGGTCTTCAAAGCATCTCACATAGCACGTGGCCTGTGATTTTGGTAATATATAACCTCCTCCATGGTTATGTATGAAGCGTAAGTTTATGATGTTGTCTCTGTTAATTTCTGGACCCAAACAACCGGGGAATGATATCGACGTATACTTGACTCCTTTAATTGAAGATTTTAAAAATTATGGGAGACAGATGTGGAAGTTTATGATGGGTATAGGAAAGAGTATTTCATTTTGAGGGCTATGTTGTTCGGCACAATTAATGATTTTCCAACATATGGTAATTTATCAGGATATAGCATTAAAGGTCAGTGTGCATGTCCTATATGTGAAGAGAGTACAAATTGGATGCGTTGAAACTTTGTAAGAAGAATGTGTTTCTTGGACATCGTAGATTTTTACCTTATAGTCATCAGTATCGTGGGTGGAGAAATGCAATTCAATGGAAAAATCAGAGGAAGTAAAGCTCATTTAGCACCGACTGGGATATCAAATACTTGAAAAAGTACAAGGTTTTGACCAATAAATTGGCAAACCTTTTGCGGGAGAGCTGGTGAAAACTGGGTGGAAGAAAAAGTCAATTTTCTTTGAATTGCCATATTGGAAGTCATTGTATGTAAGACATTTCCTCGATGTGATGCATATGAAAAAAAATGTATTTGATAGTGTTATTGGTACATTACTCAATGTTCCAGGAAAGTCTAAAGGTGGCGTCAACGCAAGATTGGACTTGGTCGATATGGGAATAAGAAATGAAACTGGCTCCAGTAAAGAAGGAAATCACACATATCTACCTCCAGCCGCTCATACTCTATCTAGAAAGGAAAAAATTGTTTTATGTAAATTTCTACACGAAGTTAAAGTTCCAGAAGGATACTCTTCGAACATTAAAAATTTGATTTGTATGAAAGACCTCAAGTTAAAAGGTTTGAAGACCCATGATTGTCATATTCTAATGGAGCATTTGCTACCAATAGGTATACGTTCCATTTTACCTGAAAAAGTTCGACTAGCCTTAACTAGATTATGTTTCTTCTTCAGGGAAATTTGTAGTAAAGTGATCGACCTCAGAAATTACCGACATGCAGAGGGAAATGTTGTTACTTTGTGTGAGCTTGAAATGTATTCCCACCATCGTTTTTTGATATAATGGTTCACCTTACTGTTCATCTGGTTAAGGAGACACAACTTTGTGGGCCAACTTATATGAGATGGATGTATCCGATAGACGATATATGAAAATATTAAAAGGGTCGTAAAAAGTAAAGTCGACCATAAGGTTGTATTGCTGAACGATACAATTGTTGAGAGGCTGCTGAATTTTGTACTGAATCTGGTCCATGTTGAATCCATAGGGCTTTCCATGTCTCGTCATTCGGGAAGAATATAGGAGAAGGGATAACTGAAGGAGACTACTGACTATATCAAGGACAGAATGGGAGCAGCACAATTGTATGTTCTGCACAATGATGATGAGGTTCAACTGTATGTTACAATACATTGATCAGTTATCTCGTTGAACATGAATAGGAATCAAAATTGGATAACTCGAGAGCACAATCGAAGTTTTGTAACATGGTTAAAAAATCACATAATGTCAAAATTTGATATAGACCCCGGATCAATTTCAAATAGATTGAGGTGGCTAGCAAATGTCCGAGCTTACATGTCTTTTCTTACACTGGTTATGTTATAATGGCTACACATTTTATACAAAGAACACGATGATCAGACCACTATGCAAAATAGTGGAGTCACTCTCGTAGCTGAAGCGATGCATGTCTCAAGTGCAAAACCCAATATATGCAAATCTATCATATTTTGGGTTATCAAGCGCATATGGGAGTTAGACTACACAATGTTTCGTGTTCCCATATTTGGTTGCAAGTGGGTCGATAATAATAATGGAGTTCGGATTGATGAGTCAGGATTCTTGCTTGTCGATTTTAATAGGGTGGGATACAAAGACGAGCCTTTTATTTTAGCGTCGCATGCTCAACAAGTGTTTTATGTCACTGATCCTTCTGATGATAAATGGTCTGTTGTCCTATCGACCAATAAAATAAGTGATGATAACAATAATGATGAAGATGTTGGTAATGATCTTTTATTTGCAACATCACAACAACACATGAAATTGATTCAACTGATGATGGTTTATATTTAGAGATGATCATGATGAGGGAATTTGGATTAATCCATCGTTTCGTATTGTAAATGGACAAACAAATGTGAATGTCACCAGGAAAGAAGAAGGGCATCTTAATGTATATGTTAATTGTTTTATATAAGCTATGCATGTAATCTGAATTATTGTGATAAATATGAATATAATCTGAATTATTGTGATAAATATGCATGTAATTTGATTGAGTGTTTTATACTAATATGGGAAGAATATAAAATTAAGTCACTTATATATTTGAATGGTTTATATCCCAAAGTAAGGCAAATGGTTTATACTAATATTCTAATATGGCGTGGCATATCACAATTAATGAGTGTTATAACATCTCACAGTTTGCTACTAATGTCTCACTTATATAATGTAAATTAAGTGCCCAATTCGCATGGAATAAATGTTTGAGTACGTCATCAAAATTGACCCAAATAAAACCAACACAAAAGCCTTTTACAGCGCTTTTTATAAAAACGTTGTAACGACCCTTTTGAAAATAAGTAAACAAGACCATTTACACGCTTATTGACAAAGCGCTGTTAAAAGCTTTAAAAATAATATTCATCAGACACCAACATGACTATCTCTAACGGAATTTCTTCAAACACTTGTACGCATCATGGGAATCCCCAAAACACATTGTAACAAAAACATCAGACACAACCCATTTTTCCACATGCAATGATCCTGAACACCAAGTTTCGATTTTAGAAGGAAAGAGAATGTAAAGAGATAAAAAGGTGTTGAGGTGGAGATTGAATTGTGAAAGAGGTAGCTTTGTATTTGTGAAGAAGATGCATGTTGAGCTTGTTTAAAAAATAACATAACA
>PGWS01021747.1:0-23067 GCA_002896235.1 Cicer reticulatum
GAATCAACAAAGTTAAGAAAATAGTTAGACTCAATTTCTTGCTCTTTGTCTCTCCAGGTAAATTAAGATACACTCAAGTAGATTATAAAATAAACAAGAAAGATTAGAATTAAATGACTAAGTGATCCAAATATGTGGGAGGTAAGATATTAAAATCAAACTTGCAATGCCAAAAATAAGTAAGAAGAATGCAATAGTTATTTGATGTTTCATTAAGAACAACTTTGGATTTTTTTTTTGTTTGCAAAATGCCTTTTTTTTCAAAAGTGCTTTTGTGCAGAATAACTTTTTCTCTGCTTTTTTTCAAAAGTGTTTTTTTAGATTTTTCTCTTCGTATTTGAATTTCTCTCATTTTTCTTATCAAATTAGGCTTTTGAGTTTCTAGAATCGCACTTGTTTCGATGAAATAACATCAAAAACAAATTTGTAAGTGAAATTTTGGATCAAACAATTGCAGTGAAGAAGATAAATGCAAATTTTTTTATTTATTATTTGCGAATTTTTTTCCAGCAACTTCAGATTTCGAATTTCACACAAAATGAAGCAAAAAAATCATCAAAATAAACCATCACACACATAGTATAACACTTATAATCAACTAGTAACTCAAAATTACACAAAAACCGAGATCAAATTTCAAAAATATTGACCTAAAATTTCAAATTTTCCAAGAACATCAAAAACTTAAAAACAAAAATTAAGAACAAATATTACCACTTGGTGACAAGCTCTGAATACCAAATGATGTGAATTTGAATGCTTCCACGTGAGATTGAAGATCTAACCAAGTGATTTCTTGAGATAAAGTGGTAAAATAAAATGAAAAAGAATAAATGGGTTAGATAGAGAAGATGAAGAAGGCGCCACAATCAAGGATGATTGATAAGTGAATGTGGAATCACCACAATGGTAAAGAAATCCATTGATAAGCTTCAAGTTATAATCCAAGAACTCAAAGAGAAGATACATCTCACTACTTCTAATTCACTTCTTAAGTTTTTTTTTCAAATGAGACTCTTACAAAGTATTTAAGAAGGATCTACCTTATTCCTAAAATGGGCCAAAGGCCAAACCTCTAGACCCATATTGGGCTTACACCACTTAACCAAAATTATTACAATTCAAGTTAAACACAAATAAAGAATGTAATTTTGGATCTCATTTGTCAAATGTCTACTTAAGAGACCGTGATGGAAATTTGAATGTTGAAGCTCTGAAAATATACAAACACTACATATCAAATGAAGAATTGAGCTCTTTTGTAGCTAAACGTGCAAACCCCACTTTTTGTGGTAATATTGATTTATTAGCATTTGTATTTTATTCATAATCATAGTGTATTTTTTTACACGATCGTTATTTTTTTTTATATAGAGTATAAGTACGGCAAATCGCGAGAGAGCAAAAAATCCAATGCATCCATACAAAAAATCGCGTATGGGGTATGCACATCTAAAGCAAAAAATTGTATGTAAACATCATCTTTATATAATGTGGTAAATTATAAAATATAGTTTCTAACTAATATTTTGTTTATGTCTTAACGAATAGCTTCAAGAGACGAAATACGATCAACCATTAGGTCGTCATATTTTGTGGAATAAGGCTCGTTTGTATAAAGATGAAATAGTTGATAATGAAAATGTTTAACAAGTTATAACACAATGTATAAGTATATTATCACTTTAATATTTTTTAATATTGTATTTTAAAAATGATATTGAACTTATCTTTTTAATCATAAATGTATTTTAGGAGAATCTAGAACAATGTTCTGAAAATCCAGAGGAGAGTAAACAAGTTAGTTGCAAGGACATACTTGGCAAGGTATTTAATGTTCCTGAATGTTTTGGCCGTGTGAGGGATAAAGGATTTGGCGTAACTCCAAAAAGCTATTTTTCACATGAAAAACGCACAAATCCATCTAATGAGGAAGTACTAGATAAGCTGAAAATCCTAACATATCAAGTTACATTTTTGGTGAAAATGGTAGTTGCATCATTGGTCGTAAAAGTCTTCTAGAGGTAATTAATTACTTAATAAAATAAGAAATTCATTCACCCTAATTATTTCACATACTAATTACTTAGGTATTAACCATTGATTTAAGGTGTCTCATCTTGTGTGCTATATTTATCATCCCTTACTCATCGCATGGTTGGAAAAGGAACATTGTACAATACCTTGGGAGAAGTATTACATCATATTCCGATCCCTGTCAGCCATATTAATGTTTAACCTGTGATTGCTTTTGATCCCTGTCAGCCCTATACCAGACAACGATGGAGATATGAAGTCTAAAGGGAATGATAAGAAGATTCCTCACAACGAATCAGTCACTTTACCAGAAAAGGTTTGACATATACATCAATTGAATACAAAATGATTAGCTTACTATAATAAATAGCACGTTGTAAACCTCATTTTTTCAGATTCAAGCAAAACCCGTCGCACCGCAAATCTGTCAGAAATCAGCCGCACCGTAAATCTGCCAGAAAATAGTCGCACCAGGCAAATGCAGGTGATGTTGGTAAAAAATAAATCTTGGAAAAATTCAAAAACTGATCATGGAAAATCAGGTTGTTGCTTTCTAATAAGTCATACACGCTTTTTATTTGGCTCGTGTTCTTGACATACAAGCAAATGAATATGGACAGCAATAGATTCACGATATTACACATGGAGAAGAATGTATTTTCGTAGTGAGTGCAAAAGAATTACTTGATAAAAGAGCACAAAATATGAAACTTCTCATCATAAGGAGCTAGTGCTACTGTCACGCAATACAATTAGGTAATGTAATACTTTATTTAGTATAAAATTACTTTTATTGCATCCACTGCTACATTTATTGGTAATTAATTTAATTTGATATTTTCATTGAAGGTATTTGTATGAAAAGTTGGTGTGCATGCGCAAATTGACAGATAGATTTATCATTTTTTATTCCATAAGCATATGTGTTTAAACTCGATCCAGTTAACGTAAAAAAATATGCCGTTGATATACTTTTGGAAAATAAAGAGAATGATAAGTTGTTTCTTGTGCCATATAATTCAGGGTAATTAGATATTCTTTATCTATATCTTTTTTAATTTAGGATACTTTATCAATTGTGTAAACAAAGGTGCCAACCAAATTTTTATTGTTGTACGCAACACTGAGTGTTGTTTTCCATCAATGCCACCTCTGAAATTATATACTATTTAGATCCACTATACGGACATTATAACAATTACTCAAATATAAAGAATATCTTCGATACGTAAGTAATATTCATTTATTTCTTACATATATAAATAATGTGTTTGATAATTGAAACATAATCACATTTATTTGATAGTGCTTTACAAGTTTTCCGCGCTCAAATGAGTGCTACAGTGTCGAAGCATAAGTCAAACAACATCACATGGATTCCAATAAAGATTTGAAATTTATGTTATAGAACTTAATTATATGCCTTTAAAATTTCATTTACATTCAATGCATAAAAATTTATTGGTGTAGATGTTTTATTTTATAATGCCCTCGCCAAACTAACAACATAGACTGCGAATACTATATATGGCGATTCATAAAGGAGATTGTTGATATGAATCAAAATATAATTCTAGAAACGGTACGTTATTAAATATTTTATTTTTATATTAAACTATATAATATATAATATTGATTTTTATGTTCAAATAGTATATTGCATAGTACTTTGACAGTATGTGATCGAACTGAAAGTTAGATAATTTGTAAATAGGCGAGTTTCACATTGTAAACTATGATATATTGTATATTTTGTGTTGATTGATCATTATTCTAATTATTTTATTTTATTTTTTTGTTACAGTAGGGTAAAATAAGAAATTGCTGGGAAATTGGCATGCTGGAAATTGTTGGGAAATTCACATGCCGAAAATTATTGAAATTACTGATCATTATTTTAATTACTGACATGATATTGTTGTTGTGCATATGTAATTGATATTGCGAATATGTAATTGATGTGAATAATTAATTGTTGCTATAAATATTTATGAATAAGTATGATGTAATTGAACTTGGCATGTGAATATATAGTATTGCTGTGAGTGCAAATGTTTGAATTAAAAATTGCATTGTGTCCAATATGTGTTGATGAATGGATTCTTGGAAAAGAAATTGAAATCTCATTTAAGACAAACGCTTTTTAAAAAAATGCCATTAAAGATCTCTTATACAAAAGCGCTTTTTTAACCAGCAATATTGCTTTTTCAGAATAGATTTCGTGCTGTTTAAAAAAGCTTGTAAACTAATATCTAAGAATGCCCTTATTACAGCGCTAATTTGAAAAAAGCACCGGTAAACTAGTCTATAGAGCATTTTACATTGCTTTTTAGAATAGAATTTAACAGCGCTTTAGAAATGTACCTATTACAGCGCTTTTTTGAAAAAAAAAACGCTGTAAATCCATCAATAGGAGCATATATACATGAGTTTTTCCTTGTAAGCATTGGAAACCTAATTAAACAAGCGCGCTATATATGCACTTATACAACGCTTTTTTTAAAAATCTATAAAATAGTATAGCAAGCACACTATATATGCACCTATTAATGCATTTTTACAAGAGATTGAGTGTAGCTATTAGGTGGTAGTGAAAGAATATAATCTCTTGTGTTGATCTTATTTCTACTTTCTTTGTATTTAATTTGCAGTTTCTTTTTTGTTTAAGGAATAGAAAACTTATATGATATACAAATTTCATTTTTAAAAAAGTCAAAATGGATAAGTTTTTAAAAGGTAAATAAGTTTCTAAACACAATTTAAAACTCCAATTTTTTATGTTTACATTCATCTACTTTGAAAATTTTCTAATATGTGCTTTAAGAATCACACATGTGTATAGGGAAGATACGTACTTCACTATAAGAAGACCAATTTGATCATTCACGTATCTCAATATTTATTCAAATATTTTAAATATAATAGTATTTATTATAGTAGGGTTGCAGAACATACCAATTCATCAAGGTATGCAGACTAGGCTCGATACCATGCAATATCTTCTCGACCTATTTGACATTTTTTACTCCTATTTCATAAGATGTGTTTGCACTTGCAAATTTTATTTTGGTTTAGTCTAAGTTGGAGACGTTAAATCACCACTTAAACTCACACGCAACTGCAAGTTCTGCGTTCGACACTCGAAGAATCATATACGGCAATAATATATAGACATTTATTAGTTGAACTAAATTAAATTAATGATATGGTTATATCATATTTAATATCATCGTTGTTATTTAAAATAAAAGAGAAATTATATGATACAACGAGTCACTTACGCCAAAAAATGACATTTACAGCGCCCATGTTTTACGCGCTTGCTAAACAGCAAGCGCTGTGTAATTATTTTTTAAAATAACGGAGCCTTTTTACAGCGCTTTTGTTCACAAGCGTTGTAAAACAGCGCTGTTGTAGGTCATATAACGTTGCGCATAACGTTATAAGGCGTTTTACCAGCGCTTGTCATAAAAGCGCTGTAAAAATGAAGCGCTTTCGCGTATCATTTACAGCGCTTTTTCACAAGCGCTGTAAACACATGCGCTTCCAAATATTGAACTACCTAATACAGCGCTTTTTTCACAAGCGATGTAAAATACATGCGCTTTCATTGAATTTAACTACGTTGGAACGCTTTTTTCAAAGTGCTGTAACTACATCTTTCAATAATTATATACGTTGGAACCCTCATATCCTCTACATCTTTCAAAATAATTATATACGTTGGGAACCCTAATATCCTCTACGTATGTGCGGCCATCTACGTTGTCTCAGGTATTTTTTTAACATCTGATCTTTATGTTATATATTATATATATATATAATATATGTATATATATATATAATATATATAATATATATATATTAATCTCTTCTACACATATCTGTTATGTTTTGAAATTGTCAAAAATTGTCAAAAAACTCATACCACATGATCTGTTCTGTTTTGAAATTGTTAGTTGATATTGGTTTCTTTTTGAAACTTGTTGATATGTTTTGAAGCTTATTATTTTTGTTACTGCATTTATATAGGTGGTATAATATGGATAGGAAATGGATTTCAGCCAATCGATTGTCAAAAGAGTATGAAATTGGAGTGAAGGAGTTTGTTGAGTTTGCAGTGAAGAATGCAAAAGATCCAAATAGAGTAGTTTGTCCTTGTTTAAAATGTTGTTTTGGAAAACGTGTTAGAGAAGATGAATTAGAGGACATCTAGTATGTAATGGAATTGATCAAAGCTACACATGTTTGGATAAGACATGGTGAGAAAAAAAAAAAGAAACATTAATTTTGAGAATAGTTCGACATATGTTCAACTGACTTCGATACAGATACATATGAGCCGGACCGAGTTGATGAGATTGCAAAAGCAGTTGAAGAAGATCTTCGAGATTGTCCTAAAATGTTTGAAGTTTGTTGAGTGATGCAGAGAAAGAATTATATAATGGTTGTACTAAATCACAAGACTGTCAGCGATATTAAAGTTGTACAACTTAAAAGCGAGTAATGGATGGTCTGATAAAAGCTTTACAGAATTATTAACACTCATAAAAGATTATGTTGCAGATGATAATGAACTTCCCCAGCGAACCTACCGAGGCAAAACGATTTTGTGTTCTATTGGAATGAGTTACGAAAGGATTCATGCTGTCCTAACGTTGCATTTTATTTCGAAACGAATATGAACTACTTAAGGCGTGTCCGAAATGCAATGTCTCTCGATATAAGAAGAAAGAATCTACTCCAGCAAAAGTCGTGTGGTATTTTCCTATAATACCAAGATTTAGGCGCATGTATCGCAAGTGAAGAAGATTCAAAACACTTGACATGGCATGCAGATGAAAGAATTAGAGATGGAATATGTTCGACACCCTGCAGATCCCCACAATGGGCAAAAATTTGATCACGAGTATCCTGAATTCGGGATAGAGTTCAGGAATTAAGACTTGCACTTTCTACTGATGGAATGAATCCACATGGTCTTCAAGCATCTCACATAGCACTGGCCTGTGATTTTGGTAATATATAACCTACCTCCATGGTTATGTATGAAGCGTAGTTATGATGTTGTCTCTGTTAATTTCTGGACCCCAAACAACCGGGGAATGATATCGACGTATACTTGACTCCTTAATTGAAGATTTAAAAATTATGTGGGAGACAGGTGTGGAAGTTTATGATGGGTATAGGAAAGAGTGTTTCAATTTGAGGGCTATGTTGTTCGGCACAAATTAATGATTTTCCAACATATGGTAATTTATCAGGATATAGCATTAAAGGTCAGTGTGCATGTCCTATATGTGAAGAGAGTACAAATTGGATGCGGTGAAACATTGTAAGAAGAATGTGTTTCTGGACATCGTAGATTTTTACCTTATAGTCATCAGTATCGTGGTGGAGAAATGCATTCAATGGAAAATCAGAGGAAGGTAAAGCTCTTTAGCACCGACTGGATATCAAATACTTGAAAAAGTACAAGGTTTGACCAATAAATTTGGCAAACCTTTTGCGGAGAGCTGGTGAAAACTGGGTGGAAGAAAAAGTCAATTTTCTTTGAATTGCCATATTGGAAGTCATTGTATGTAAGACATTTCCTCGATGTGATGCATATTGAAAAAATGTATTTGATAGTGTTATTGGTACGTTACTCAATGTTCCAGGAAAGTCTAAAGATGGCGTCAACGCAAGATTGGACTTGGTCGATATGGGAATTAAGAAATGAACTGGCTCCAGTAAAGAAAGGAAATCGCACATATCTACCTCCAGCCGCTCATACTCTATCTAGAAAGGAAAAATTGTTTTATGTAAATTTCTACACGAAGTTAAAGTTCCAGAAGGATACTCTTCGAACATTAAAAATTTGGTTTGTATATGAAGACCTCAAGTTAAAAGGTTTGAAGACCCATGATTGTCATATTTCTAATGGAGCATTTGCTACCATAGGTATACGTTCCATTTTACCTGAAAAAGTTCGACTAGCCTTAACTAGATTATGTTTCTTCTTCAGGGAAATTTGTAGTAAAGTGATCGACCCTCAGAAATTACCGACATTGCAGAGGGAAATTGTTGTTACTTTGTGTGAGCTTGAAATGTATTTCCCACCATCGTTTTTTGATATAATGGTTCACCTTACTGTTCATCTGGTTAAGGAGACACAACTTTGTGGGCCAGCTTATATGAGATGGATGTATCCGATAGAACGATATATGAAAATATTAAAAGGGTACGTAAAAAGTAGAAGTCGACCAGAAGGTTGTATTGCTGAACGATACATTGTTGAAGAGGCTGCTGAATTTTGTACTGAATATCTGTCCATGTTGAATCCATAGGGCTTCCCATGTCTCGTCATTCGGGAAGACTATCAGGAGAAGGGATAACTGGAAGGAGACTACTGACTATATCAGGACAGAATGGGAGCTAGCACAATTGTATGTTCTGCACAATGATGATGAGGTTCAACTGTATGTTACAATACACATTGATCAGTTATCTCGTTTGAACATGAATAGGAATCAAAATTGGATAACTCGAGAGCCACAATCGAAGTTTTGTAACATGGTTAAAAAATCACATAATGTCAAAATTTGATATAGACCCCGGATCAATTTCAAATAGATTGAGGTGGCTAGCAAATGGTCCGAGCTTACATGTCTTTTCTTACACTGGTTATGTTATTAACGGCTACACATTTTATACCAAAGAACAAGATGATCAGACCACTATGCAAAATAGTGGAGTCACTCTCGTAGCTGAAGCGATGCATGTCTCAAGTGCAAAAGACAAAAACTCCAATATATGCAAATCTATCATATTTTGGGGTTATCGAGCGCATATGGGAGTTAGACTACACAATGTTTCGTGTTCCCATATTTGGTTGCAAGTGGGTCGATAATAATAATGGCGTTCGGATTGATGAGTCAGGATTCTTGCTTGTCGATTTTAATAGGGTGGATACAAAGACGAGCCTTTTATTTTAGCGTCGCAAGCTCAAACAAGTGTTTTATGTCACTGATCCTTCTGATGATAAATGGTCTGTTGTCCTATCGACCAATAAATAAGTGATGATAACAATAATGATGAAGATGTTGGTAATGATCTTTTATTTGCAACATCACAACAACCACATGAAATTGATTCAACTGATGATGGTTTATATCTTAGAGATGATCATGATGAGGGAATTTGGATTAATCCATCATTTCGTATTGTAAATGGACAAACAAATGTGAATGTCACCAGGAAAAGAAGAAGGGCATCTTAATGTATATGTTTAATTGTTTTATATAAGCTATGCATGTAATCTGAATTATTGTGATAAATATGAATATAATCTGAATTATTGTGATAAATATGCATGTAATTTGAATTGAGTGTTTTATACTAATATGGCAGAATAGTAAATTAAGTCACTTATATAATTTGAATGGTTTATATCCCAATTAGTAAGGCAAATGGTTTATAAATAATATGCGTCATATTATAATGAGTGTTATAACATCTCACTTGCTACTAATGTCACTTATATAATGTAAATTAAGTCAATTCGATTGGAATAAATGTCTGAGTTACAGTCATCCAAAATTGAACCCAAATAAAACCAACACAAAAGCCTTTTACAGCGCTTTTTATAAAAAAGCGTTGTAAACGACCCTTTTGAAAATAAGTAAAAAAGACATTTTACAGCGCTTATTTGACAAAGCGCTGTAAAAAAGCTTTAAAAATAATATTCATCAGACACCTAACATGACTATCTCTAACAGGAATTTCTTCAAACACCTTGTACGCATCATGGGAATCCCCAAAAACACATTGTTAACAAAAACATCAGACACAAACCCATTTTTTCGCAACATGGCAATGATCCTGAATACCAAGTTTCGATTTAAGAAGGAAAGAGAATGTAATAGATAAAAAGGTGTTGAGGTGGAGATTGAATTGTGAAAGAGTAAGCTTTGATGTTTGTGAAGAAGATGCATAAAAGGAGAAGAGATTTTTGGTGGTGACCAGTTATGTGGGTTTTGCATGTTGAGCTTGTTTAAAAAATAACATAACATAACAAAACACACAAACAATAAAGGCCTTTTACAGCGCTCATTTAGAAAAGCTCTGTAAAAGCTTTAAAAAAAACATTCATATACCATAATAAACAATGAGGTCTTTTACAGCGCTTATGGGAGAAGCGCTGTAAAAGAGCCTTTTAAAATTAACATAAGAGACATTTTAGAGCGCTTATGTGTAAAAAGCGCTGTAAAAGGCTTTAAAAAACATTCATATAACATAATAACACAGAGAGGTCTTTTACAGCGCTTATTGGGAAAAGCGCTGTAAAAGAGCCTTTTAAAATTAACATAAAGAGACATTTTAGAGCGCTTATGTGTAAAAGCGCCGTAAAAGGCTTTAAAAAACATTCATATAACATAATAACACACAGAGGTCTTTTACAACGCTTATTGGGAAAAGCGCTGTAAAAGAGCCTTTTAAAAATTTAACTAAAGACGCCTTTTAGAGCGCTTTGCAAAAGAAGCGCTGTAAAAAGCTTATAAAAAGCGCTGTAAAAGGGTTACGTATATATAACAGTTACCTCTTCAGTTTCCTCTTCATTACGTAAACTTCACTATCATCTCAACCTTCATCGTTCTTCTCTTCTTTTGTAAACCCTATCATCCCGTCCATTACGAACCTTATTTCCACGATCATCTCCTTCATTTCGAACCTTATATCCATCCAAGATCATCTCTCCCATTTCACACAATATATTTTCATTGAAATACGTAACCCTCATTACGTATTTCTTCAATATCGTATTTCTGTGAACCATATTTCTGTGAACTTTCTGCGTTCCCTCTTTTCTTTACATTTCATCTTTCTTCGAACCATTATTCAGGTATTGATGTTATAAATTTTTTGTAATCATTAAAATGCATGTTGAGCTTTTTTAAGATATACTGATACATGTTGAGGTTGTTTATAAAAATGCATGATCCATGTTGAGCTTGTTGATGTTATACTAAACTGCATGTTGAACTTGTTGTAGTTAAATGGATACAAACAAAGATATAGAAGTTCAAAATGAAGAAGTTGGCACCTCTAAGACTTATGAAAAAGAAGTCAAACGTGGTGCAACTATCATGCAAAAGGTGATTAAAGCAAGGAGTAGTGGCATTAAATTTGAGGTATACTATACTTTGTTTGTTGTGTGATTTTTTATCTTTTTTTAGGGTTTAGGGCATGTACTTACTATATGAGTTTATTAGGTTGGCTGGAACGAGAGTGGTCAGCCAGTTGACCCCAACAGCTCCATGTTTGTAAGCTATATTGGGGTTGTTGTTCGTCAAAATGTCCCAATTACAATTGACAATTGGAGAGATAAGGCGTTGAAGGATGCCAAAAGATATTATATGGAATGACATTCAAGTAAATTTTTTGATCTACTCTTTTGTCATTTATAATTTTTTTTCTGTAAAATACATTACTTATAATTGTTTTCATTGCAGACGACTTTTGTTCTTGATGAGGAACGAAAGTCGTATGTTTTGAGAGTTGCTGGAAGATCCATCGTGGATTTAGATCCCATCTCTCAAATTTCTATCTAAAAGATAGAGAAGGAAACACAAGTGCTGAACCTCCAAAAATATATCAACATTATATATCAAAGGATGAATGGAGAGCATTTGTTTCCAAACGTTCTGACCCGGCGTTTGTCGTAAGTGATTAATTTATTAGCATTTGTGTTTTATTATTCATATTCGTAGCGTATTTTAAATTTTTACACAATTGCTATTTTTTTTTATATAGAATATTAGTAAGGCAAATCGCGAACGGGCAAGCAATCCAAACACACCCATACAAGAAATCACGTATGGATATGCACGCCTTGAACAACAACTTGTAAGTAATTAAACATCACTTTTATATAATGAAGTAATTTGTATTATAAACTATAGTGTGTAACTAATTTGTATTATTTTGTTTATGATTTTAACGAATAGAGAAGAAAAGACACCCAAGCCGATCAACCCTTGGGTCGTCATATATTATGGAAGGAAGCGCGTGTTAACAAAGAAGGAGTGGTTGATAATGAAAATGTCAAAAAAAGTTGTAGAACTTTGTGTAAGTATATTATCACTTTAATATTTTTTAATATTATATTTTAAAAATGCTATTGAACTTATCTTTTTAATGTTACATGTATTTTAGGAAATTATTGAACAAAGTTCTGAAATTCAAGAGGGCAACAAGGATACTTGCAGGGACATTCTTGGGAAAGTGTTTAATGTCCCTGAGTATTCCGGTCGAGTTAGGGGGAAAGGATTTGGCGTAACTCCCAAAAGCTTTTTTCTCAAGAGAAGCGCCAAAAACCTTCCAACGAGGAAGTATTAGAGAAGCTCAGAATCCTATCAGAGCAAGTGGCACTCTTGGTGAATACGAATAAAGACAAGCAACTTTCCGGTTCAGCTCCAACCTGAAATACAAATGGAGAGTGAAACCGGGAGTTGCAACGTCGGTTTGAAAAGTATTCCCGAGGTAATTAATTACTTTACTACTTACTTGCTTTATGTAATTACTTATGTATTAAACAAACTTATATATTAACTGTACTTATGTTTTAACTATTGATGTAGGGTGTCACTACATGTGTCCTATACTTGTCCTCGCCTACTCAACGGAAGGTGGGAAAAGGAATATTGTACAATACTTCGGGAGAAGTATTGCACAATATTCCGATCCCCGCGGGCCATGTCAAAGTATCGCCTACTGTTGCTTTCGAACCAACTGCACCGTTGCCCATACCGGACAACGATGGAGATATGCAGTTCTTAAGCGACGCTATTGTTAGTTACGTGGCATGGCCCACAAACCTTGTTGCCCTCCAAAAAAAGATTCCCAAAGACAAATCAGTTACATCTCCCGAAAAGGTTTGTCACATTTATTGCCTAAGGTTTGTCATTTTTTCAGATTCAATAAACTAACATTTTACCTCATTTTTGTAGGTCCAATAAATAAACCACCCCTACAGCAAAAAAAAGGCAGCCAAACCTCAAAAATTGGAGGTTAATAGAGCTGCCAAATCACAAAGGCCCGAGGGTAATAAAGCTGCCAAACTTGCAGCAACAAAAAATCTGGATCGGGGAAAATCGGTCGCTGCTGCTGCTGCTCCTAATAAAAGTCAGCCACGCCTTTGGTAAATACGGGCGTGTCTTGACATCTCAAATAAAAAGGAACATGGGCAGCAGCAACGATTCGCCCATCGTACACATGAATAAAGACATATTTGGAGATGAGTATGTTGAATACCTCGAAAAGGAGCACAATGTACGAACTTCTTCGAACATAAGGAGCTGAAGTGTGCTACTGTAATCAGCTTGTACATAAGGTAAAAAATACTTTTAATTGCATTTATTTGTAATTTAATTAAATGTATTGGTAATTAATCTAGTTTAAAATTTTCATTGAAGGTTTTTGTACAGAAGGTCGTGTGCACGAGGAAATTGTCAAATAAATACTCATTCTTGTCTCCGCATAAGATGTCGATGTGAGAAACTCGATCCAGACAATGTAAAGAAATACATTGTAGATATGTTTTTAGGAAATATAGAAAATGATAAATTGTTCTTGGCACCATATAAATTCAGGGTACGTAATTTTATCTTTTTTAATTGATGAGAATTTAATTTTATTAGTTGTGTAAAACAAAAATTGCTTAACCAATTTTTTGTTGTTGTAGGGCACATTGGGTGCTATTTGCAATCAATGCGGTCTCTGAAGTTATATACTATTTGGATCCCGTGCACTGCAATTACAGCAATCACCCCGAATAAAGACTATGCTCGACACGTAAGTAATATTCATTTATTTCTTACATTATATATATATATATATAAATAATGTGTTTGTTCATGCTATAATAATCACATTTATTCATTCGATAGTGCCTTAAAAGTTTTTCGAGCTCAAAGAGGTGCTAAAGTGTCGAAGCAGAAGTCTAATAACTTACATGGATCCAATAAAGTGCCCTCGTCAAACAAATACATCGACTGTGGGTACTACGTATTGAGATTCATGAAGGAGATTGTTGAGAAGAATAAAACTATTATCCCAAGAAACGGTACGGTATTTGCATTATATGATTTTCATATATAAATTATCTATATATTTGATACTAACTTAATATAATCATGTTCAATTTTATATTGCAGTACTTAAGACAATTCCAGTCCATCATATTCTGAGGGAAGATCTCTGATGGAATTAAAAGGAAGACTGGTTCAGTATGTGCCTTGTACATGCAAATTATTTTATTTTCTGGGGGAAATAGCTTGCTGCTGGGCAAGGGAATCTGAATATTATATGGTAGCTAGTGCATATTATGTATATTCTGTTAGTTATTATATGTAAATGATCATAGGACACAATATATGAACATGCATATGGATCTGAATGTAGTTTAGGTTGTAAATTAGGTTATTATATATTATATTTATCTGAATGTAGTTAATTAGGTGTTGTAAATTAGGTTGTACATATATATATCTGAATGTAGTTAATTAGGTTGTAATTACAGAGTTACAGAGTTACATATATGTTAATTAAAGTACAGAGTTCTGATTTCTATGATTGTGTGAACTGCTTATGGTATTTGATATCGTTTTGTTGGTTGTGTGCACTTGATTGTGAAGTGATTTTGGATCAAATAATTTTGGATACAAAGAAAGACAACGTTTCTAAAAAAAATGACATTAAAAGCTAAAAAGCGCTTTTCATTTCAAATAATAATTTACAGCGTTTTAAAAAAAAGAAACACAATTTTTACAGCGCTTTTTTAAAACAGCGCTGTAAAATGTTGTTGTAAAGCGCTTTAATGGTTAAATTTTACAGCGCGTGAGAAAGATCTGTAAATTTAACAAATGTAAGAAAGATCTGTATTTTGTTAAGCGCTGTAAAATGGACACTTTAATTTACAAATTATGGGTGGGCATTTACAGCGCTTTTTTGCGGAAAGCGCTTGTAAAATTGCAGACCCATAATTTCATATTATGGGTGTGCATTTTTACAGCGCTTGTGTGTTAAAAAAGCGCTCTAAAAGCAGAACCTGTTGTTAACTCATATAATGGGGTGCATGTTACAGCGCTTTTTTGAAGAAGCGCTGTAAAAATGTCATTACAAGCGCGCCGTTATATTTACATGTTTTCTCTAGCGCTTTTAAAAGCGCTGTTGTATCATTTACAGCGCTCGATTCCACAGCGCTTGTTTTTTTGAAAAAGCGCTGTAAATGGATTAAAAAACGCTGTTAAAATGCAGTTTTTCGGCGAGTGAACTTCTACTAAAGTGGGATTGCCGTAACTATCAGAGATGTAAAACTACTCAAACTGTATATTTAAAATAACAAACTCGTGGTAGGAGTAACCATACTAAATTTGTAGATCAAACGGGCCAAGTTTCTACACATCTTTTACCACCCAACCGGAACCCAACCTCTTCTTTGTTTTTGTCGCTGGCTTAGCTTTTCCTCTTGCTTTTTCACATTGTTTCTCATTCATGCTTCTTTAGGTTTCCAAATCCCTTTTATTTTCTTCACATGGCCTATCCTAATATTAACCAACATTCTCCTTGTTTTTCATTTTTTCTTCGATAATAACATATTAATAAAGTAAATTAATAAATTGTGGGTTCCACTTGGAGAGTGGAACCCACCCAACATGCAACAACATGTTCTGTTTCTCAATAGTTGTAGCTACATGTTGTCTATATTTTCTACCTTAAAGATATTTGACTATTATGAATTATCACGAATAAAAATATTTAAAAATCAGATCGAACCAATCAGTGTAATGGAAAGTGGCATGTTCATCTTTCAATTAATCTCGTTGCTGAATATTTGGTTTACCTTATTTTTTAAATTATTTTTTACTTTTTGATTTATTTATTGTCATTTGGTTAAACTGTGGTTGGACTAATTGGAACCATGATCTTCCAAGGTTTAATTTAAGATTTTTTCTTGTTGCTTCAGAATGGAACACATATTTATGGGTTGCTTTTATTCGATCATTGTAAGTCTCTCCTAGCTTTGTTTTCATTGACATTTTGCATACTCCACATTTATTTTACTTTACTTGTCAACAACTTTGTTGAATATGCAAAATGGCACGCTTATAAATTAAAGATAGTTAGATATACATTGTCGGTGTAAACAAAATGATACGGCTTATGTTTAATAAAATTCGAATGTAAATGTTCTCCTATGCAAGTTGATGCATTACTTAATTTCTCTTTTTTGTGGTTTATATTATTCGCTTCTTACTTGCTATTGGAACTAAGCTAGAAAACTACTAGTTCAATTAGCTCATGAAGTAGCTGAAAAACATACAGCCATATTAGGTGAATTAGTTGTTCAACCATCAGATGATCACTTCTGATTTCAATCGTCTGCGAATCGTTCTCTTCTTGATTCACTTGATCTTTCACCAAAGTTCTTTAGAGATAACATTCTTTTGGAAACCGGTTAACATATTATTCTTAGTTAAGCTCAAATTATTATATATTTTGCTACAACTTTTATTTTCTTTCATTAATTTAAAGATTATAAAATTATCATCGTGTGTAATCTCAGGTCACATATGGGTTTTGATTCATGTATAATGGGATGAGTTCCTTGCATTATTCCAAGGCTCATTATTCGGTAAATACAATATTACTAAACTTTTATAAACTGTGACTTTTTTTCTTTATGCATTTTGTATCTCAATTTTTTGATCTCAATTTTTTGTATCCTTTATTCATTTTCTTGCCCCTTTTTCTATTAATATTTGAAGCGTATTTATTCTGGTGGTATGTAGTTATAGTACCCTACCATTGTATGCACTAGTTACATCGCTGAGTTTAACTTGTTTTTCAAATTGAAGTACATATATTACATTATGACATTAGTTGTAGTGTAATTTCGTCTGATGAATTTTTAAATTGAGGACTTTTGTGATTAACATTGATAATGTTTGACACAATCTAGATGGGAACTCACTCTAAGTATGCTATATTAGAAATATAGAATAACATCACATAAACAATCCAAGGCTCAACACAATGTAAGTACATAATAGATTTGCACTTTGCAGGTAAGCAAGACTACAATGCATAATTCCAAACACATGATAATTATTTAGATTAGCCAATAAAAGGGGATAAGAAGTGTAAATCCATAAAAATAGAGAAACACTAAAGACAATGGAGCAAATGATAGATTTTCATCCTTCAGATAGCATTCTACTTGAGGTAAACAAAGAACTTTCACAAAACCACTTTAATTAATGATTTATAGTGGAAACTCAAACAACGTTTGGTGTTTATTTGTGAGTGTGATTCAAGTGATATAGCAATTGATAGCCTAAATGATTTTACAGAAAAGAAAAAAAAAATAAAAAAAAAATAAAATTTATTAAATATAAGTTTCTAATAAAAATCGTTCACTGCGCAAAAAAAAATAGTATTTTATAACATTTTTTTTAAAATCATTTATAGCGCTTTTTCAAAAAATTAAGTGTTGTAGTATTAGATAAATCAATAATGTAATCAACAGTTTGATATGATTATCCAAATCAGAGTTATTTATTGATTTGAATTATTGTTGAAGGGACAAAGATATGTACTTACTTAGTGACTGGTTCACATTGGATATCGTTTCCAAAAAAAACATTCTTTCATAATTTTTATCCAATCCAACATATATTGCATCATTTAATTTCCAAGCAATGCAACCCAATCAATTATGCAAGCATTCTACAATTTCTTCTATCAATATTTCCCTTATCCTTCCTTCATAGTCATATAATATAATCATATGAATATGCATCATGCCATGATTTCATCTTTTCCTTCTTCATTAGTTGCTGTCACTGCAACTCTTAAGCTCCACCCACAATTCAGAAAAACACCCACCAACCTCTTTTCCACCAGATACGGTACTCTCTGTTTCATTTTTCACATCAACAAATTTATTTTTTTGTTTTGGGCAGCATAAGTCTCTTACCTTCTTTATATTTTGGTCTATTATGTTGTTATTTTATTATCATATAACAGCGTAACTCAATCTCTTTTCTCCATTCTATCGAAATTCTCATCAAATTGGGTTTGTTTCTTGTAAAACCTTAAATTTTAAACTCTAATTTATGCAATTTTAGAGTATTTTGTGTTAAATTGTTTAGGCATTTAGCCCAATTTTATTTCATTTTGTGAATTAGGTATCAAAAATATATTTTGTTAGAGGTTGTAATATGTTTAATATATGTATATATTGTATATATATTATTTAGTCGATTAAATTATGTCGAGAATATTTTTTTTTATTTAATTAATTACAAATAAGTTAATACCTGGGCAGTTTTTTTAAAATGTCACTAGTTACAAAAATAATTTATCTGTCAATTGAGTTGCGTGGAGAATAGATATTTTTATTAAATTAGATTGAGATGAAAATAAGACGGAGAGGAAACAGGAAGCTGAAAAAGAAACATTTTCCTCCAACCTCGCATTACTTCTTCTTCTTCCTCGGTTTCAAAAGTGTTGGTGTGAGTTTTAAAACAAAAAACACAAACCTCCATTTTTCTTCTAGAACTAAGCTTCTATTCAAGAAGTGTTAGGAAGGAAAGTTACTCATCTCCACACTACGGTGCTTGTGAGCTAACTTTTGAGGTGTCAACGCGAGCGAGAGTTTTCACCGTATTTGATCGCGGTAGCGAAAACGGTTGAGAAAGCAATAACGAAGGTAAGGGCTCCTTCCAAATTTTTGATTTGTATATAGGGACTCTATATGTGTGATTGATGTGTGATTAATGTGTGATTGTCTGATAATTAATTTCGACGTAAATATATATATTTTGAGTGAAATTTTTAAGTTCTTAAAAAATCCTTGTTGTTGTCGTTTTTGTTGTTAATTTTGTTAGTAATAATTAAAAAAAATTGATTTTTGATGTGTTTGAGATACATAATGAGTTATTTTCAAATAAATATGTTTGAACTGAAGATGAAATTTTACAAAAAAAAAAATTTAGAGTTGTTAAAGTTGTGAAAAAGTTCAAAATTTTAACTAAGTTAAAGAGTTTAAGCAAAAAGTTAGATTGAAATTAAAATAGTTAGAGTTAAAAATGTACTATTTTAATTACTCTTGGACTGAGTTTAAAAAGAAAAAGTTAGAGTATTTTATTAACTCAAAATTTCGGTGTTTTAATAGTCGAGTGTGTGTATGTGTGATTTAGACATATATATGTTTTATTTAGTTTTAACTAAATAATGTAGATTATTTGGTTTTAAAAGTTTGGTGTGGTGAAAAAGATACAATTTTGGGGATTTTGTTGTGGTTGGATAAGTTTTAGTTGTGAACAAATTGTTATAAATATTTATGTTTATGTAGTTATGCTCCTTGAGTCTTGAAAAGAAATCGAGACCGTTGGCACCGAGTTTAGCGGTGGGGAGAATTCTGATATATTAATGTTGTGTTGTGGTGATTAAAGTTTTGATGTCATTATGTATTCATAACTGATAATATGTGTGTTATGAATTTTATTGAGGAAAATCTGTTTTGAGTCTATACTATGTGATAAGTTTGAAAAATCGTATAGTGTATAATGAGTATTAAAGAATGAGGAAATCTTTTAATAGCTGCATTTACTTAATGATTGATGGTGAAAAGAAGATCAGAGTAATGCTCATGCATTTCATAGCTTGTGTGTGACTGTGAATGGGCCACCATGTGTTAGTGGTGACCGTGATGGCCAACGGTGTTAAGTGGTGACTGTAATGGCCCATAGGGTGGTTCCGTGTGATAGTTGTTATCTTATTCCTTACGAGAATTTAACACTGATGCGTAAGGCCTATGATGGCTACACTTTCTAGTAAACCGTGCTAGCCTGTGAGAGACTGCACCTCGGTAATTAGAGTAAGGCAGTTGTGAATAGGCGTACAATTATGATTACGCGCTTCGAGGAGGGTTTTGTGGAAATTCCAGAATCATGTGCATTGGCATATACGCAATGGCAAGTATAGGGTGGCTTGCGCACACGAGTTCATGTATCAGTTATACCATGCTATGATATTGTATATACATACTCATTTGTTGTTGTTATTTGTGAAATTGCTTTGAGTGTAAATTGTGGTGATTAAGTTTCGATGTAAATTATGTTTCATAATTGATGTTATGATGTTTGATGTGTGATTGAGGTGTGAATTTTGTTGAAATTAATTTGGTGTGAATTATGTGTTCATAATTGATATTATGATGTTTGAAGTGTTATTGATGGACTTTGTATTGTATGTGTTAAATGATTCAGAGGCTTTTAAAAACTGAAAAACCTGCAAATTAGCAATGTATTCGACTACATGCAGTGTGGTCGAATACATGTCTGTAACATTCAGTTTTTTATCAAAAATTTAACTTCGTATTGAATACAACTGAGTGATTTTTGCCAACTGAATTTTACTTGTATTCGGCTACATCATATTGGTAGTCAAATACATACGTGCAGTTTTAGCTACTAGCTTAGCACTTGTATTCGGCTACATCATATTATAGTTACAGACATGACGACGGAACGTCGTTAGACTTCCCGGACCGAGACTCGCTGAAGGCTTGGGTATATCCATCTCAAGCAGAGGCTACTTATACGGGGAAGGTGGTGAGGACAAGTAGGAAAGCTGGAGCAGTATACCTCGATGTCGCTCACACTCGCAAGAGGATCGACTATCTAGTACCTTCTAGGATTGGGTGCTTGGGATGAGTGGAACATGGGATGATGCAAAGGATTCCTCGATTAGAGTTGAGCGGTGGCCACCGTAGGAGCTAGAGTTACAGTGATTGGGCCGAAGACTAGCGGAAAGGATAAGTGGTTGATTCTAGTAGCGAAAGATTTTGGAGGACCGTCTAGGCAGGTCGAGTTAGAGCTTCCATTTCCGGTGAATGATCCCTTACCAACTTTCGCTTAAATAGAGGACTGCTTTGAGATCCCAGCGCCACCCGAAGCCACCTATCTCGTGGGTGGATCTGACTTCTGAGGAGACCGGTCCTTCTATGAATGTTGATGAGGATGAGGTTACTTCTTCGAAATGGTACTGCGGTCATAAGGGCACTTGTGGAGTGTGTGGACGGTCACCCATTTATTTGTAGTTGCTAGTGAATGATTTCACTTAGTGTTAGTTGTATAGGGACCTTAGTATCTTTGAGTGGTCGTACTTATTTCAGTTTTGATGGATGACTGGTATCTATAACTTATTATATTGTCATTGACTTTCGTATGGTGGGTCTCATGTTCCATGTTTTGGACGTGACCGATGGGTGGGGATTATCATCTTCTGTAGTAGCATGTGCTTTTGTGCAGATGTCTGCCGAGAATACCCCATGAGTATGAGCGATGTCTGATGGGTCTCATAGCCCCGTGTACTTTCTATTTGTACATTTTGAATGTATTGTCTCACAAAACATTTAAATTTGTTGGTATATGTGATGTATTATTAGGACTTTTGTCCGTTTTTTCGTTACGACGAGTTTTTTACATTATTTGGTTGTTATGAATAGAACAAAAAATACACTCGCATTAATAATCGGTGTGTTACATTGTGGTCTCGAGAGCTTTTGTTAGATTGTAGGTCGTTATTAGGGTTGGAAGTCATTATCTGATCATGCATCAGGGTAAGTTGCTTGAGTAGTACAGGTGTTGTGGTGTAGTGTGTTATGATGTTGATGTAGTCCAAAAGTTTATTTTTTGGAATCTCTTCGAAATGGTGTTATGATTTCTTCTTGATGTTGGTTTTGTAGAAAACATGCCTCCCAAGAAAGGAACTACGCTGCAAGAAATCAACATCAACAGGATGATCAAATAGTTGAAGCAATGAATACACATGGTTGCGTTGTTCCTTGCACAACATCTGCAAAGACTCTACGAGATCTGGAGAAGAGGGAAAGAGAGATTTGTGGCTGCTAAGTCAAGGGATGGGAAGATTTCATCGTCACAATCCTCCAAAATTTAGGGGTGATGCGGAGTCCATAAAGAAGTCGACCATTGGGATTCAGGAAGTGTGATAACCCTTCATCATATGCATATTTTTACATTGATTTTAGTCTTATTTATCTTTAATCATTAGTTAATTTAAGGAGTTATTTGATATATTTTGTTGATTTTAGTTCTTTGATTTAATGAAATATTGATGTTATTATTTCCTTGATTAAGTAGAGATTTTTCGGAGTTTTGCGTTGTTACTTTGTTTTAGTGCAGTACTGAATTTTGGTGAGAAATCAATATGACATATGTGGAGTATTTCAGTCATATCTGGAGTTGTAGATGTCCAATTGGAATCACACCAAGTGCAATTGAAAGCTAAGATCTATATCTACAACTTTCATACAGACACCAGAACCAAATTCAGACTCGAAAGAGGCGAAAAATGCAGTATATGTCAGACATCAGATGATAAGCGCCTGAAGCGCGCAAGCTGCGTCTGAGGCACATTTCCAGCCTTTCAGCACTGTCCAGGCGCGCCTGAAGTGCGTCTTCTGCGCCTGGGGCATGCGACACGTATTAGCATTTATAAAAATGCAATTTTCACTGTTTAGGGATCTTTTTGACTATTGGGAAGTTGGGAGACTTGTGTCCTACCATAGAAACTCAAAAACGGCCGTTTCTAACACCATTGGAGCAGTTTTATCAAGAATCATTCATGAATCCTTCTTGTAATTCTTCTCTAATCTCTATCTTTTTTATCTCTATCATGACTAACTAAACCCTATTGGTTAAGGATGACTCTAACAAAATGAACCCCTTATTTTTCTGATTTGATTTCTACTTATATGAATGAGTTTATTGAATTATTTTTCCCATCTCTGTGCTTAATGTTTTTTATTGCTTGATCAACATTAAAATATTCTACGATTCATATTTTGAAACGGAAGTGGATTTTACGAATGCTTGAGATGAGAAATTCATGAATTTGTAGTCTAGGGATATATGCAGGTCATGAAACTAATTAAATTAGTTGCAAAGCAATAGTTTA
>PGWS01021748.1:0-13522 GCA_002896235.1 Cicer reticulatum
GTGGATTTAGATCTCATCTCTCAAATTTCTATCTAAAAGATAGAGAAGGAAACACAAGTGCTGAACCTCCAAAAATATATCAACATTATATATCCAAAGGATGATATGGAGAGCATTTGTTCCAACGTTCTGGACCTGCGTTTGCGTAAGTGATTAATTATTAGCATTTATGTTTTCATTATTCATATTCGTAGCGTATTTTAACTTTTTACACAATGCTTTTTTTTTTATATAGAATATTAGTTAAGCAAATCACGAACAGGCAAGCAACCCAAAAACACCCCATACAAGAAATCACGTATGTGATATGCACGCTTGAACAACAACTTGTAAAGTAATTAAAACATCACTTTATATTTAATGAAGTAATAATTGTACTATAAACTATAGTGTGTAACTAACTTGATTATTTTGTTTATGATTTTAACGAAATAGAGAAAAGACACCCAAGCGATCAACCCTTGGGTCGTCCATATATTGTGGAAGGAAGCGCGTGTTAAACAAAGAAGGAGTGGTTGATAATGGAAAATGTCAAAAAAAAGCTTGTAGACTTTGGTAAGTATATTATCACTTCAATATTTTTTAATATTGTATTTTAAAAATGCTATTGAACTTATCTTTTAATGTTAATTGAATTTTAGGAAATTATTTGAACAAAAGTTCTGAAAATCCGGAGGGCAACAAGGATACTTACAGGACATTTCTTGGGGAAAGTGTTTTAATGTCCTGAGTATTCCGCGAGTTAGTGGAAAGGATTTGGTAACTCCCAAAAGCTTTTTTCCTCTAGAGAAGCGCCAAAAAACCTTCCAACGAGGAAGTATAGAAAAGTTCATAATCCTATCAGAGCAAGTGGCACTCTTTGGTGAATACGAATAAAAGACAAGCAACTTTCGGTTCCAGCTCCAACCTGAAATACAAATGGAGAGTGAAGACCGGGAGTTGCTATACGCTCGGTTTGAAAAGTATTTCCCGAGGTAATTAAATTACTTACTACTTACTTGCTTATGTAATTACTTATGTATTAAGAAAACTTATATATTAACCATTACTTATGTTTTATTAACTATTGATGTAGGGTGTCACTACATGTGTCATATACTTGTCCTCGCCTACTCAACGAAAGGTGGGAAAAGGAATATGTACAATACTTCGGGAGAAGTATTGCACAAATATTCCGGATCCCCGCGGGCCCACTCAAAGTATTGCCTACTGTTGCTTTCGAACCAACTACACCGTTGCCCATACCGGACAACGATGGAGATATGCAGTTCTTAAGCGACGTATTGGTAGTTACGTGGCATGGCCCACAAACCTTGTTGCCTCCAAAAAAGATTCCCAAAGACAAATCAGTTACATCCTCCCGAAAAGGTTTGTCACATTTATTGCCTAAGGTTTGTCATTTTTCAGATTCAATAAACTAACATTTTACCTATTTTTGTAGGTCCAAATAAATAAACCACCCTACAGCCAAAAAAAAGACAGCAAACCTCAAAAATTGGGAGGTTAATAGAGCTGCAAAATCACAAATGGCCGGGGGTAATAAAGCTGCCAAACTTGTAGCAACAAAATCATAATCGGGGAAAATTCGGTCGCTGCTGCTGCTCTCTTAATAAAGTCAGCCACGCCTTGGTTAAATCGGGGCTTGTCTTGACATCCAAAATAAAAAGAACATGGGCAGCAGCAACGATTCGCCCATCGTACAATGAATAAAGGACATATTTGGAGATGAGTATGTTGAATACCCTCGAAAAAGGACACATGTACGAACTTCTCGAACATAAGGAGCTCAGTGCTACTGTAATCAGCATGTACATAAGGTAAAAAAATACTTTTAATTGCATTTATTTGTAATTAAATTAAATGTAATTGGTAATTAATCTAGTTTAAAATTTTCATTGAAGGTTTGTACGAGAAGGTCGTGTGCACGAGGAAATTGTCAAATAAATACTCATTCTTGTCTCCGCATAAGATGTCGATGTGGAAAACTCGACCAGACAATGTAAAGAATACTTGTAGATATGTTATTAGGAAATATAGAAAATGATAAATTGTCTTGGCACCTATAATTCAGGGTACGTATTTTATCTTTTTAATTGATGAGAATTTAATTTATTAAGTTGTGTATAACACAAAATTGCTTAACAAATTTTTTGTTGATAGGGCACATTGGTGCTATTGCAAATCAATGCGCGGTCTCATCTAGATTATATACTATTTGGATCTCGTGCACGGCAACTACAACAATTTACCCCGAAATAAAGACTATGCTCGACACGTAAGTAGAATATTCATTACATATTCTCTTACATATATATAATATATAATATATAATGTTTTGTTCATGCTATAATAATCACATTTATTCATTCGATAGTGCCTTAAAAGTTTTTCGAGCTCAAAGAGGTGCTAAAGTGTCGAGCAGAAAGTCTATTACATTACATGGATCCCAAATAAAGTGCCCTCGTCAAACAAATAACATCGACTGTGGGTACTACCGTATTGAGATTCATTTGAAAGGAGATTGTTGAGAGAATAAAACTATTTATCCCAGAAACGGTACGGTATTTGCATTATATGATTTTCATATATAAATTATCTATATATTGATACTAACTTAATATAATATGTTCAAATTTTATATTGCAAGTACTTTGACAATTCCAGTCCATCATATTCTGAGGAAGATCTGATGGAATTAAAGGAAAGACTGGTGTCAGTATGTGCTTGAATGCAAATTATTTGATTTCTGCGAAATAGCTTGCTGCTGGGCAAGGATCTGAATAATTATATGTAGCTAGTGCATATTATGTATATTCTGTTAGTTATTATTATGTAAAATGATCATAGGACACAATATATGAACATGCATATATCTGAATAGTTTAGGATCTAAATGTAATATAATGTATCTGAATTCAATTAGGTAAATTAGGTTGTATATATGTATCTGAAAGTAGTTATAATATGTTAATTAAGATTACATACATATGATTTTAATTGTTAACAGAGTTCTGATTCTGATTGTGTGAACTGCTTATGGTATTTGAATATGTTTGTTGGTTGTGTGCAACTGATTGTGAAGTGATTTTGGATCAAAATAATTTTGGATACAAAGATAAAAGACAGCGCTTTCTAAAAAAAAATGCCATAAAAAGCGCTTTTCATTTCAAATAATTAATTTACAGCGTTAAAAAAAAAACACACACACATTTTACACGCTTTTTTAAAAAGCGCGTAAAATGTGGTTGTAAAGCGCGTTAATGGTGTACATTTTACAGCTCTTTCGTTGAGGGCTTTTTGCCGAAAGCGCTGTAAAAATGCAGATCCATAATTTCATATATGGGTGTGCATTTTACAGCGCTTGTGTTAAAAAGCGCTCTTAAAAGCAGACCCATAACTCATATAAATGGGTGCATGTTACAGCGCTTTTTTGAAGAAGCGCTGTAAAATGTGCATAACAAGCGCACGTTATATTTACATGTTTTATAGCGCTTTTTAAAACGTATCATTTACAGGCGCTCGATTCCACATGTTTTTTTGAAAAAGCGCTGTAATGGATTAAAAACAGCGCTGTAAAAATGCAGTTTTTCGCGTAGTGAACCTTCTACTAAAGTGGTACAAAGTAACTTCAGAGAAGTAAAAACTACTCAAACTGTATATTAAAATAACAAACCAGTGGTAGGAGTAACCATACCTAAATTTGTAGATCAAACGGAGCAAGTTTGCTACACATCTATTACCACCACCGGAACCAACCTCTTCTTTGGTTTGGTCGTGGCTGCTTTCCTTTGCCTTTCAAACATTGTTCTCATTCATGCTTCTATTAGGATTTTCCAAATCATTTTATTTTCTTCCATGGGCCTCTATCCCTATAATACCATACATTCTCCTTTTTTTTTCATTTTTTTTCTCGAATAACAATATTAATATAGTATATAATAAATTGGTGGGTCCACTTGGAGAGTGAACCCAACCCAACATGCAAACAACATGTTCTGTTTCTCAAATAGTTTGTAGCTACATTGTCTATTATTTCCTACCTTTAAGATTTTGACTATTATGAATTATCACGAATAAAATATTTAAAAATCAGATCGAACCAATCAGTGTTAATGGAAAGTGGCATGTTCATCTTTCAATTAAATCTTCGTTGCTGAATAGTTGGTTACCTTATTTTTAAATTATTTTTTTTACTTTTTGATTTATTTATTTGTCATTTGGTTAAACTGTGGTTGGACTAATAGGACCATGACTTCAAGGTTTAAATTAAGATTTTTTCTTGTTGCTTCAGAATGGAACACAATATTATGGGTTGCCTTTTATTCCGATCATGTAAGTCTCTTCCTAGCTTGTTTTCATTGACATTTATGCATACTCCACATTTATTTTACTTTACTTGTCAACAACTTTGTTGAATATGCAAGGCACGCCTTATAAATTAAAGATAGTTAGATATACATTGTCGGTGTAAACAATGATACGGCTAAGTTTATAAATTCGAATGTAAATGTTCTCTATGCAAGTTGATGCATTACTTAATTTTTCTTTTTTGTGGTTTATATTATTCGCTTCTACTTGCTAATTGGAACTAAGCTAGAAAACTACTAGTTCAAATTAGCTCATGAAGTAGCTGAAAACATACAGCATATTAGGTGAATTAAGTTGTTCAACCACAGTGATCACTTCTGATTTCATCGTCTGCGAATCGTTCTCTTCTTGATCCACTTGATCTTTCACCAAAAGTTCTTTAGAGATTAACATTCTTTTTTGGAAACCGGTAACATATTATTCTTAGTTAAGAAGCTCAAATTATTATATTTTTGCTACACTTTTATTTTCTTTCATTAATTAAAGATTATAAAATTATCATCGTGTGTATCTTCAGGTCACATATGTTATTGATTCATGTATAATGGATGAGTTCCTGCATTATTCCAAGGCTCATTATTCGGTAATACAATATACTAAACTTTTATAAACTTGACTTTTTTCTTTAATGCATTTTGGTATCTCAATTTTTGTATCTCAATTTTTGTATCCTTTATCATTCTTGCCCTTTGTTTCTATTAATATTTGAAGCGTATATTCTGGTGGTATGTAGTTATAGTACCCTACCATTGTATGCACTAGTTACATCGCTGATTTAACTTGTTTTTCAAAATTGAAGTACATATATTACATTATGACATTATTGTAGTAATTCGTCTGATGAATTTTAAAATTGAGGACTTTTGTGATTAACATTGATAATGTTTGACACAAGTCTAGAGGGGAACTCACTCTAAGTATGCTATATTAAGAAATATAGAATAAACATCACATAAACAATCCAAGGCTCAACACAATGTAAGTACAATAGATTTGCACTTTGCAGGTAAGCAAAGACTACAATGCATAATTCCAAACACATTGATAATTATTTAGATTAGCAATAAAAGGGGATAAGAAGTGTATAATCCATAAAATAGAGAAACACTAAAGACAATGGAAGCAAATGATAGATTTTCATCCTTCAGATAGCATTCTACTTGAAGGTAAACAAAGAAACTTTCACAAAACCCACTTTAATTAATGATTTATAGTGGAAAACTCAAACAACGTTTGGTGTTTATTGTGAGTGTGATTCCAAGTGATATAGCAATTGATAGCCTAATGATTTTACCAGAAAAGAAAAAAAAAAATAAAAAAAAAAAATAAAATTATTAAATAAGTTTTCTAATAAATATGTCACTGCGCAAAAATAGTATTTATATAACATTTTTTTTTTAAAATCATTTATAGCGCTTTTTCAAAAATTTAAGTGTTGTAGTATTAGATAAATCAATAATTAATCAACAGTTTGATATATGATTATCCAAATCAGAGTTATTTATTGATTTGTAATTATTGTTGAAGGGACAAAGATATGTACTTACTTAGTGACTGGTTCAATTGGATATCGTTTTCCAAAAAAACATTCTTTCATAATTTTTATCCAATCCAACATATATGCATCATTTAATTTCCAAGCAATGCAACCCAATCAATTATGCAAGCATTCTACAATTTCTTCTATCAATATTTCCCTTATCCTTCCTTCATAGGTCATATAATATAATCATATGAATATGCATCATGCCATGATTTCATCTTTTCCTTCTTCATTAGTTGCTGTCACTGCAACTCTTAAGCTCCACCCACAATTCAGAAAAACACCCACCAACCTCTTTTCCACCAGATACGGTACTCTCTGTTTCATTTTTCACATCAACAAATTTATTTTTTTGTTTTGGGCAGCATAAGTCTCTTACCTTCTATTTTGGTCTATTATGTTGTTATTTTATTATCATATAACAGCGTAACTCCATCTCTTTTCTCCATTCTATCGAAATTCTTCATCAAATTGGGTTTGTTTCTTGTTTAAAACCTTAAATTTTAAACTCTAATTTATGCAATTTTAGAAGTATTTTGTGTTAAATTGTTTAGGCATTTAGCCCAATTTTATTTCATTTTGTGAATTAGGTATCAAAAAATATTTTGTTAGAGGTTGTAATATGTTAATATATGTATATATTTATATATATATTTTGAGATCGATTAAAATTATTGTCGAAGAATAATTTAATTATATTACAAATAAGTTAATACCGGGCAGTTTTTTTTTAAAATGTCACTAGTTACAAAAATAATTATCTGTCAATTGAGTTGCGTGGAGAATAGATATTTTTATTAAATTAGATTGAGATGAAAATAAGAGGAGAGGAAACAGGAAGCTGAAAAAGAAAACATTTTCCTCCAACCTCGCATTATTACTTCTTCTTCTTCCTCGGTTTCAAAAGTGTTGGTGTGAGTTTTAAAACAAAAAAACACAAACCTCCATTTTTCTTCTAGAACTAAGCTTCTATTCAAGAAGTGTTAGGAAGGAAATTACTCATCTCCACACTTACGGTGCTTCGTGAGCTAACTTTTGAGGTGTCAACGCGAGCGAGAGTTTTCAACCGTATTTTGATCGCGGTAGCGAAAACGGTTGGAAAGCAATAACGAAGGTAAGGGCTCCTTCCAAATTTTGATTTGTATATAGGGACTCTATATGTGTGATTGATGTGTGATTAATGTGTGATTGTCTGATAATTAATTTCGACGTAAATAATATATATTTTGAGTGAAATTTTTAAGTTCTTAAAAAATCCTTGTTGTTGTCGTTTTTGTTGTTAATTTTGTTAGTAATAATTAAAAAAAATTGATTTTTGATGTGTTTGAGATACATAATGAGTTATTTTCAAATAAATATGTTTGAACTGAAGATGAAATTTTACAAAAAAAAAAATTTAGAGTTGTTAAAGTTGTGAAAAAGTTCAAATTTTAACTAAGTTAAAGAGGTTTAAGCAAAAAAGTTAGATTGAAATTAAAATAGTTAGAGTTAAAAATGTTACTATTTTAATTACTTCTTGGACTGAGTTTAAAAAGAAAAAGTTTAGAGTATTTTATTAACTCAAAATTCGGTGTTTTAATAGTCGAGTGTGTGTATGTGTGATTTAGACAATATATGTTTTATTTAGTTTTTAACTAAATAATGTAGATTATTTGGTTTTAAAAGGTTTGGTGTGTGAAAAAGATACATTTTGGGGATTTTGTTGTGGTTGGATAAATTTTAGTTGTGAACAAATTGTTATAAATATTTATGTTTATGTAGTTAGCTCCTTGAGTCTTGAAAAGAAATCGAGACCGTTGGCACCGAGTTAGCGTGGGGAGAATTCTGATATATTAATGTTGTTGTGGTGATTAAGTTTGATGTCATTATGTATCATAACTGATAATATGTGTGTTATGAATTTTTATTGAGGAAAATCTGTTTGAGTATACTATGTGATAAGTTTGAAAAAATCGTTAGTGTAAAATGAGTATTAAAAATGAGGAATCTTTTAATAGCTGCATTTACTTAATGATTATGGTGAAAAGAGTCAGAGTATGCTCATGCATTTCAATAGCTTGTGGTGACTGTGATGGGCCACAGTGTTAGGGTGACCGTGATGGGCCACGGTGTTAAGTGGTGACTGTAATGGCCCATAGGGTGGTTCCGTGTGATAGTTGGTTAATCTTATCCTTACGAGAATTTTAACTGATGCGTAAGGCTATGATAGGCTACACTCTAGTAAACCGTGCTAGCCTGTGAGAGACTGCCCTCGGTAATTAGTACTAAGGCATGTGATAGGCGGTACAATTATGATTACGCCCCTTCGAGAGGGTTTTTGTTGGAAATTCCAGAATTCATGTGCATTGGCATATACGCATTGCATTAGGGTGGCTTGGCACACGAGTCATGTTCGTTATACTATGATGATTGTATATTACATACTCATTTGTTGTTTGTTATTGTGTCGAAATTGCTTTGAGGTGTAAATTTGTGGTGATTAAGTTTCGATGTAATTATGTGTTCATAATTGATGTTATGAATGTTTGATGTGTGATTGAGGTGTGAATTTGTTGAAATTAATTTGGTGTGAATTATGTGTTCATAATTGATATTATGAATGTTTGAAGTGTTATTGATGGACTTTGTATTGTATGTGTTAAATGATTCAGAGCCTTTTTAAAACTGAAAAACCTGCAAAATTTAGCAAATGTATTCGACTAACATGCAGTGTGTGGTCGAATAATGTCTGTAACATTCAGATTTTTTTTTCAAAAAATTTAACTCGTATTCAATACAACTGAAGTGATTTTTGCCACTGATTTTACTTGGTATTCGGCTACATCATATTGTAGTCCAATACATACGTGCAGTTTTAGCTACTAGCTTAGCACTTGTATTCGGCTACATCATATTATAGTTTACAGACATGACGACGGAAACGTCGTTAGACTTCCCGGACCGAGACTCGCTGAAGGCTTGGGTATATGACCCCATCTCAAGCAGGGCTACTTATACGGGGAAGGTGGTGAGGACAAGTAGGAAAGCTGGAGCAGTATACCTCGTGTCGCTCACTCGCAGAGGATCGACTATCTAGTACCTTCAGGATTGGGTGCTTGGGATGAGTGGAACATGGGATGATGCAAAGGATTCTCGATTAGAGTTGAGGCGGTGCCACCGTAGGAGCTAGAGTTACAGTGATTGGGCCGAAGACTAGCGGAAAGGATAAGTGGTTGATTCTAGTAGGAAAAAGATTTGGAGGACCGTCTAGGCAGGTCGAGTTAGAGCTTCCATTTCCGGTGAATGATCCCTTACCAACTTTCGCTTTAAATAGAGGACTGCTTTTGAGATCCCAGCGCCACCGAAGGCCACCTATCATCGTGGGTGGATCTGACTTCTGAGGGAGACCGGTCCTTCTATGAATGTTGATGAGGAGGAGGTTACTTCGAAGATGGATACTGCGTCAGAAGAAACTTGTAGAGTGTGTGGAGGTCACCCATGTTATTGTAGTTGCTAGTGAATGATCAGATTAGTTTAGTTGTATAGGGGACTTAGTATCTTGGTGGTCGTACTTATTTCATTTTGGGATGACTGTATCTATAACTTATATTGTCAGTTGACTTTCGTATGGTGGGTTCCATGTTCCATTTTTTTTTGACGTGACCAATGGGGGATTCATTCTTAGAGCAGTGCTTTTGTGCAGATGTCTGCCGAGAATACCCCATGGGTATGAGCGATGTCTGATGGGTCCTCATAGCCCCGTGTACTTTCTATTTGTACATTTTGAATTATTTGTCTCAAAAACTAATTTTAATTTGTTGGTAATGTGATGTAATTATTCAGGACTTTGTCGTTTTCGTTACGACGAGTTATTTTTTATTATTGTTTTGAAAGAAAAAAAATACACTCGCATTGTTAATAATCGGGGTGTTACATTGTGGTCTCAGAGCTTTGTTTAGATTGTAGGTCGTTATGTAGGTTGGAAGTCATTATCTGATCATGGCATCAGGGTAAGTTGCTTGAGTAGTCAGGTGTTTGTGTAGTTGTTATGTGTTGATGTAGTCAAAAGTTATTTTTGGAATTCTTCGAAATGGTGTATGATTTCTTCTGAATGTTGGTTTTGGTAGAAAACAATGCCTCCAAGAAGGAACTACGCTGCAAGAATCAACATCAACAGGGATGATCAAATAGTTGAAGCAATGATAACATGGTTGCGTTTGTTCTTGCACAAACACTGCAAAGACTCTACGAGATCTGGAGAAGAGGGAAAGAGAGATTTGTTGCTGCCTAAGTCAAGGGGATTGGAAGATTTTCATCGTCACACCTCCAAAATTTAGGGGTGATGCGAGTCCATAAAAGAGTCCGACCATTGGATTCAGGAAGTGTGATTAACCCTTCCATCATATGCATTATTTTTCATTGATTTTAGTCCTTATTTACTTTAAAATCATTAAGTTAAATTTAAGGATTTATTTGAATTATTTGTTTGATTTTAGTGTCTTTGATTTAAATGAAATATTGATGTTATTATTTCCTTGAATTAAGTAGAATTTTTCCGGAAGTTTTGGCGTTGGTTACTTTGTTTTAGTGCATACTGAATTTTGGTGAGAAATCAATATGACATATTGGAGTATTTCAGTCATCTGGAGTTGTAGATGTCCAATTTGGAATCACACCCAAGTGCAATTGAAAGCTAAGATCTATATCTACAACTTTCATACAGACACCAGAACCAAATTCAGACTCGAAAGAGGCGAAAAATGCAGTATAATGTCAGACATCAGCATGATAAGCGCCTGAAGCGCGCAAGCTGCGTCTGAGGCACATTTCCAGCCTTTCAGCACTGTCCAGGCGCGCCTGAAGTGCGTCTTCTGCGCCTGGGCATGCCGACACTATTAGCATTTATAAAAAATGCAATTTTCACTGTTTAGGGATCTTTTTGACTATTGGGAAGTTGGGAGACTGTGTCCTACCATAGAAACTCAAAACGGCCGTTTCTAACACCATTGGAGCAGTTTTATCAAGAATCATTCATGAATCCTTCTTGTAATTCTTCTCTAATCTCTATCTTTTTTTATCTCTATCATGACTAACTAAACCCTATTGGGTTAAGGATGACTCTAACAAAAATGAACCCCTTATTTTTCTGATTTATTTCTACTTATATGAATGAGTTTATTGAATTATTTTTCCCATCTCTGTGCTTAATGTTTTTTATTGCTTGATCAACATTAAAATATTCTACGATTCATATTTTTGAAACGAAGTGGATTTACGAATGCTTGAGATGAGAAATTCATGAATTTGAGTCTAGGGATATATGCAGTCATGAAACTAATTAAATTTAGTTGCAAAGCAATAGTTTACAAGAGATTTCTATACGGTAATGCTTAATTTTAATCTTAAACTACTAAGGAATTATGGGTTACTTTGGAATTAAAGGTTATGTCACTAAGGACACTAGGGCAAGAATAATAAGAGAATTCGGTAATAATTCAATAACTAAGGATCAAATTGGACACCAAGGTTGGGATTCGAAGTGAAACTCATCGTCTGACATTTTTCTCATTATAAAAGATCAATTTTACTATTGTTGTTAATCTCAAATATTATTTCAATCAATTCGGAAACTTTTTGTGCAATCGTTGAGTTCGACCTTGGTACTACCGTTTTAATTATTACTTCAACGATTCAGTACACTTGTTGAAACGCTATCAAAATTGAAAAGATCTTCGAAATGATTAATTGTCATAAGGGTGAAGGGTCAACTATGCTACATATCTGTTTACTAGGGATGTTGAGTATTGGTGGAGAAATACAAGGCTTTTGATGGGATTCAACTCATGAGGAGGAGAACTGGGAGTCGTTCAAAAGGAATTTTTTAGACAAATACTTTCCGATGAGTACCATGACTAAGTTGGGCGATGATATTCTTAAATTGAACCAGGGAATATGATAGTGGGTGAGTATGCTGCTAAGTTTTGAGTCTTGTCAAGACCATTTTTAGGTTCTTTCGTGAAGAGGTCTATGAACAATTTGTGTGTCACCGTTTCCAAAATGGACTGAAAGTATGAATTCAAAGACTCTATCTTGCCATGGGGAATCAACGTTTCCAAGTTTTAGTGGAAAAATGTAGAGAGATTGAGGACATGATGAATAGAGAGGCCAATCGAGGACGGGAACTTTAGTTCCGAGTGGGCCTGTCGGGTGAACCAATCATAACAACAAACGAAAACAGTTTGTAAAGCTCTATAACATACCACAAACAACAACAGAGGGTAAGAACCACTTCGGGAACCAGAATTTTGGAAGACAATTGGACAAGGGAATCTATGTTTCCGATGTGGGCAAGAGAACATTAGATAATGCTTGTACCTCTAATGGTCTCATTTGCTACAATTTCCAGGAAGCAGGGACTTTGCAAAGGATTATAAGGCTCCAAGGGTGGAACCAGTAGTGAATGCAATAAGGTTTACTCGTCCTTCTGCTAGAGGACGCCGTTTATTGCGTGAGTGCTGAAGCTGCTGGAATCCATCTAGCAATTTGATCCAACGAGACTGCGAGATTGCGGGTAACACTCTAACTGCACTTTTTGATTCGGGGCAACCCATTCTTCATATATGACTGTGTGAATCATTTTGAAGTTAATTGTGTCTTCTCTGCCTTTTGATTTGGTTGTTTCCATACATGTTAAGACTTTGACTGTAAATGTGAATGTTTACATTGTCAAGTAACTATTCAAAATAAGGATTTCTTTGAGTAATTTGATTTTTTTACCCCTACAATCACTCGAGGTCATTCTCGATATAGATTGGGATGTTGTATCATTATGTGATATTAGACTTGCACTCGCAAATTGGTTCTTTTCCCTGAGCCAGGAGTCGTTCGGTACCTAGCTGCTAACAAACTCATAGTGCCACTAAGAAAGGAACTCATTAGTTTTTGTCATTAGCCAATGTGAACGCAAAGATAAATGTGAGCATAGTGGATGTGGTGTTTTGTCAAGGAGTACCCAGACGTATTTCCAACAGAAATTCCAGGATTACCATTAGTAAGAGGGTGGAGTTCTTCATTGATCTACACCAAGGAATCAGACCTATTTCGATGCGCCCGAATCAAATATCGCCATTTGAATTAAATGAGGCTTAAGGGCCAAGTTGAAGATTTGTTGGAGAAAGGATTATCTAGACCAGTGTGTCACCATGGGGAGCTCCGTATTGTTAGTTAAGAAAAAAATTACGGAAGATCGCGCTTATGTGTGGATTATAGGCAACTTAATAGGGCAAACTATTAAGAATCGTTATCCTTTACCACATAATGATGATTTGATGGATCAATTGAGAGGAGCCGCAATGTTTTTCAAGATTTGTTCTTAAAGTAGTTACCATTAGATCGAGTAAGAGGAAAGAGATATTCAGAAAACTGTTTTTCGAACCCGTTACGGACATTATGAATATCTTGTTATGCCGTTTGGAGTTACCAATGCACCAACAATTTTATGGATTACATGAAATTAGAATCTCAGCCCATTTTTAGATAAGTTTGTTGTGGTTGTTCATTCGATGATTAATTAATTTATTCAAGGACTGGAAGAAGAACATGGAGAACATTTGTGTCATGTTCTTGAAGTTT
>PGWS01021750.1:0-11454 GCA_002896235.1 Cicer reticulatum
CCATGGTTTGTCGACTTCAAAGGTCTCTCTATGGTCTTAAACAGTCTCCTCGAGCTTGGTTTGGTAGATTTAGCACAATAGTGCAACAATTTGGCATGATTCGAAGTGAAGCTGATCATTCTCTTTTTTATCGCCACTCAACCCAAGGGTGCATTTACTTGATTGTCTATGTAGATGATATTGTCATAACTGGTAGTGATCAACAGGGCATACTCCAATTGAAACAACATTTATCTCATCAGTTTCAAACTAAAGATCTTGGCAAGCTCCGCTACTTCTTGGGTATTGAGGTAGCCCAATCTAAGGACGACTTAGTAATTTCACAAAGAAAATATGCTATGGATATTCTTGAAGAGACAGGTTTGTTGAATGCCAAACCGGTTGACACTCCTATGGATCCAAACGTCAAACTTCTACCTAATCATGGGGAGCCATTTTTAGATTCAGGGAGATACAGAAGATTGGTTGGTAAATTAAACTACCTCACAGTCACTCGTCCAGACATTTCTTTTGCAGTCAGTGTGGTAAGTCAATTCTTAAATTCTCCTTGTCAAGAACACTGGGATGCTGTGATACGAATCTTGAAATACATTAAAGGTGCTCCAGGAAAAGGTCTAATTTATGAAAATAGAGGACATACTCAGATAGTTGGTTATTCAGATGCCGATTGGGCAGGCTCACCCATTGATAGGCGATCCACTTCTGGGTATTGTGTACTTGTTGGAGGAAACTTAATATCTTGGAAGAGTAAGAAACAAAGTGTAGTTGCAAGATCTAGCGCTGAAGCTGAATACAGGGCTATGGCATTAGTGACCTGTGAGCTCATTTGGTTGAAACAGTTACTCAAAGAGCTTCAATTTGAAGAGGCAACACAAATGACATTAATACGTGATAATCAAGCAGCATTGCACATTGCCTCTAATCCAGTTTTTCATGAGAGGACCAAGCATATTGAGATAGATTGTCACTTTGTAAGGGAGAAGATCGAATCAGGCGACATCACCACTAGTTTTGTTAATTCCAATGATCAATTGGCAGATGTATTCACTAAGTCTCTGAGAGGTCCTCGAATCAGTTATATATGTAACAAGCTTGGTGCATATGATTTATATGCTCCAGCTTGAGGGGGAGTGTTGAAAATATATTTATATTTATTACATATCATGTAAATAGGGATAATATCTCCCATATTTATTTTTGTATTTATTGCCTTGAGCCTATATAAAACAGACTCCGTTGTGTAGTTCAGACACACGGTTTCACCATATGTCTCTCTCATTTTCTCTTATTCAACAAAAATAAATTGGCATTTTGCATCAATTTTCAGGATTGTTGGGGAATCATAAGAATCTTAGTCACGTGTTAAATTAAAGCAGACAATGGGATCAGAAAAAAGAAAAACTTTACTTTTAAAGTTCAAACAACCTGATTTGAAAAGTTTAAGAGACATCAGCAATCAAATGAAAACTATACAACGTGATAGTTTCTTTCTCAAATATGGGAAGATCCTAAATCTCTTGGCAGTAAATGTGCAAACGGGGGCCCTCACGGCTTTGGCTCAGTATTACGACCCTCTCTTAAGATGTTTTACCTTTCAAGACTTTCAGTTGGCCCCGACATTAGAGGAATTTGAACGAATATTGGGTTACCCCTTAGAGAAAGGAAATCCTTATCGATATACTGGGCAACCACCTAGTTTGGATGCAATTTCTGAAGTGTTGAAAATCGACATAAGAGAGTTGGCAAGTACAAAAGAAGAAAAAGGAGCCATTCATGGTTTTTCGAGAAAATATCTAGAGCAAAAGTGCCACGATTTAGCCGTGAAAAAAGAATGGAGTGCTTTTATAGACGTTTTGGCTCTAATCATCTATGGTATTGTTTTATTCCCAAACCTTGACAATTTTGTTGATTTTGCTGCTATCAATGTCTTCTTATCTTTTAACAAACATAAGCAAAACCCAGTTCCCGCGATTCTTGCTGATGTATACTAATCTCTACATATGCGACATGAGAAGAAAGCGGGAACAATTTTGTGTTGTGCTCCAGTGCTGTATATCTGGTTTATGTCTCATATGTTCAAGAAAGGGTATCATATTGGAATTAAAGATAATCGTGAATGGGCTCAAAGTATAGCTAGCCTTAATGGAGATACAATTTCATGGTATCACAGAGAACAAGGGGTGGAGGAAGTAATATGTCAATGCGGAGATTTTCCAAATGTGCCTCTCATGGGAACCAAATGATGTATTAATTATAATCCGGCGGTAGCTTTGAGACAGCTTGGCTACCCTATGTTGGAAAAACCAGATGATAAGTCATTGGAAGCTTTTATTTTGCACAATACGGGTATAGTAGACTCACCGATGTTGCGAAGGATAAGTCGAGCTTGGGAGAAGATCATCAGAAAAGGAAAAGCACTTGGATGCAGAAGTTGCAGCACAAAAGAACCCTATCAACAATGTGTAAAAAATAGAGTCCAAGAAATTAAGCTGCCTTTCCACAGTACACCCCTCAAATGATCAGGAAATGACTGAACCTATTCTTGTTGCAAATGAAGAGATAGAAGAACTCAAAGCATCTTTTGCTAAAATCTGAAGAGGAGAAAAAAGAGCTGCAAGCGAATTAGAAAAAGTCACCCAAGAGATGGAGAACTACGATCAGAAAACACTTGTAAAGTCATTTATTGAAAGAAGTAACAAGAGTTGAAAGTTGAAAAAGAAAATAAACTTGAACATACAGGATTGTTTTGAGAGGTGCGAAGCAAGAAAAGAATGCAGCTATCGAAGAGGCCTATATGTGGAAGCAGTTGTGGACAAAATCAGCAAGCTCTGAGAAGAAGATAAACAAAGAGTTTGAGATTTAAAAGAAACAATAAAGAAAATGGTAGATGAGTATGAGAAGTCAAGTAAGGAACGAGAGGCTACAACACATGATGAAGAAATATGAAGAATACTATTTTCTCATAGAAACACATGAGACGCACTAAAAATAGACCGATGGAAACTTCTAGTGAGTTGAAGAATTACATCGATTACCAAGAAAAGATCTATAGTGACCTAAAGGACGAAACCATATATTGGGAGGATCGATTTATGACGTTGCTAGGTCAATTAAAGAATCAAGAGGTCTATAAAGAGTTGGAAGATAAAGGAAGACATTGGAAAGACTGCTTTTCAAAATTGGCAATGCTAGCTAATCAAGCAGTCTTAAAAATTCCAACACATCTAAGAGAGATTGATGCGGTAATGCATCCGTTGAATACTCCAGTCAAAGTCTACAAGTTCGTTGAATATTGCAAAAATTTGATAGAAGAATTGGAGGAAAAGATTGGTTGTCCTATTAGAAGAGAAGATTGAAATCCCGTAGTCAATGTAGTTTTTAATTTGAATATGATGTACTCTTTTTCTTATCAATGAAGGATTTTCTATTTTAATTTTCAGTTCTCATATAATTTGTTCTTGCCTAAGGCGTATGATTCCCCAATATCCAACCATCATAAGTCACTAATTGATTTCATTTCCATCACATTCATATTTTAATACTCATAGAACTTTTATTTTCATTTTATTTTTAATTTTAATTTTTTTTTATTTATTTTAAAAAAAAAAAACAGAAAACGCAAAGAAAAAAATCAACAAAGCTGTTTCCCCGACACCCTTATCGAACGCGTGCGAATTCCAAGATCATGGATGAACTCGAGCAAAACCAAGAGGTGATAAGAGCGGATGTCAACCAACTGAAAGAAAAAGTTGATCGAATTCTGGAAGCTATAC
The DNA here is from genome assembly GCA_002896235.1 of Cicer reticulatum. Taxonomy (NCBI): domain Eukaryota; kingdom Viridiplantae; phylum Streptophyta; class Magnoliopsida; order Fabales; family Fabaceae; genus Cicer; species Cicer reticulatum. Next base: position 3,774 of record PGWS01021750.1, read on the forward strand.
AGGCTTTGGCAAGGAAGGAGAATACAGATGGGGATCCTCCGATTGTAAATGAAGAACACCAAACTACTCCTTCTCACCCACTAGGTTTTACCCCGACTAACCAACAATTCCGCACAGCAGCTATGCAATTTCCTATATATGGTCTCCCGCCTGGTTATACTCCGCCTGTAGTCATCAACCCCATAGAAAATAACCAAAACCACTCAGCTGTTAATCCCCAAAACTTAAACCAACCACAAATCCCACCTCATTTGGCTTATGTGCCACCCCAGAACACATAACCCCCAAAAATATTCCATATGGTCCTCAAGTCCCATTTTAATGCTAACGGGAATGCATCAACCACATTGGGATGATACACACAAAGGAAAAATCCATGTCTTGAAAGAGCGAATAAAAAGAATTTAGGGGTATAATGTTTAGGCCTTAAAGCTTTCGAATGTGTCGGTTCCTGATGTGATATCCTCCAAAATTCAATGGTTCTACTTTGAAAAAATACAAGGCAACACATGCCTAAAATCATCTAACTAGTATTGCAAAAAATGTGCTTCTCATGCTCAAATAACGACAACTGCTCATTCACTTTCCAAAGCATTGAGTGCGGCACGTTAAGTTGGTATACTCTCGAGCAAAAATCAAATTCGTTCATGGAAAGACCTCTGATGCCTTTTGGAAACATACAGGTATAACAACATTGACATGGCCCCTGAAGGATGCAACTGCAAATTCATCAAAAAAAGGATAAGAATCTCTCAAAGAAGTATGCACAGCGGTGGAGGGAAATGGCATCAACAAGTGGAACCTCCCTTATCTGAAAGAGAAATGGTTTGGTATGTTATGGATACTCTCCAGTTCGCCTTTTTATGATAAGAATGATTGGGAGCAATCATCAAACTTTCTGATCTGGTCATGATAGGAGAAAGGATAGAAAGTGGGATGAGGAGTGGAAAGATCGTATGTGCAACAACCGCAAAAAGACCCCAAACGACAATCACAAAAAAGAAAAGAAGGGGACTATGCTGTAATGGTAACGAGTCTCCTATTTATCCACCCATCAAATTCTTATCGAGCCCAAACTCCAACTCCTAATATCACGAAACTCCTTAACATTCCTTAATCCATTTATGGGGCTGCAACCACATCCAGCTTCATACCCTCAAATCACCCTTCAAGACCACCTTTTTCACAACCACCACCTACCATTTTCCCAACAAAGTCAATGGAACCAAAATTCAATCTCAAATCACTACAGACCACCTGTCAATCAAAAAAGGACAACCCGTTTTGACCCAATTCCTGTCACGTACAGTCAGTTGTTGCCTCACTTACTCCAAAATTCAATGGTAGTCCCGAGGCCAATGAAACCTCTAGAACCACCATTCCCGAAATGGTATAATCCAAACGCCAAATGTGAATACCATGCTGGAGCCATGGGGCATTCCATCGAAGATTGTCAAGCCTTAAAAACTAAAGTGCAAGAATTGATCAATGCAAAATGGCTTACCTTCAAGGAAGATGGTCCCAACGTGAGGAATAATCCTTTGCCGGGTCACGGAGATACCGCTGTCAATCTCATTGAAGAAGAGATGGATCAGTACACAAAAAATGATTATGTATCGACCATAGAGCCATGCATGGAAAAAAATAGATCTTTTCCAAGACCATTGGAAATCCTCTATAGAAAAGAGAATCCTAAGCCAATTCATAGTGGGAAAAATGCAATAATTGTTCAAGCACCAACCTCTTTTCCTTATGAAAATAACAAAACGGTTCCATGGAGTTATGAAGTCACATCCCATCTAGTAAATCATCAATCATGTGATATCTTTAAGCCTCAAGGTATTGATATCACCAATATTTCCAGGATTGGCGGGATGACCCGAAGTGGTCGAGTATACACTCCTGAAGAACTTAGGAAAAAGGAAGGTCGTGGAGAAAAAGGGAAGGATGTTGTGTATCATGCCATAAAAGGATCAGAAACTTGCAAAAAGACAATACCTGAAGAAGAAGCTAATGAATTTTTGAAGTTTATCAAGCAAAGTGAGTATAAGGTGGTAGATCAACTAAATCAAACCCCTTCTAAGATATATGTTCTTTCTTTGTTATTAAACTCTGAAGCACATAGAAGGGCACTGATGAAAGTTTTAAACGAGGCCCATGTTACTCATGATATCACCGTTGACCAGTTTGATGGAGTTGTCGGTAATATCACCGCCTGTAACGGGTTGAGTTTTAGTGATGTTGAATTACCAGCTGAAGGGGTGGAGCATAATAAAGCACTACACATCTCTGTGAAATGTCATGATCATATTCTTGCGCGAGTGCTAGTTGATAATGGTTCATCGTTAAATGTCATGCCAAAATCAACACTATCAAAACTATTTGTTGATGGGGCTTGTTTGAAGCCGAGTGCTATGGTGGTGAAAGCATTTGACGGGTCCAGAAGACAAGTTATTGGTGAGATCGACCTGCCGATTCAAATTAGACCCCATAACTTTGGAATAACTTTTCAAGTAATGGATATTAAGCCGGCGTACATTTGTCTTTTAGGGAGACCGTGGATTCACACTGCTGGAGCAGTGACATCCACTCTCCATCAAAAGCTAAAGTTTATAGTGAACAATAAACTGGTGATAATATCTGGGGAAGAAGATATGATAGTGAGTCATCTATCTTCTACAGGCTACATTGAAGACACAGAGGAAGCCATTGAGACTTCCTTCCAAGCATTAGAAATCGCCAACGCTGTCTTCATGGGTGAAGGATTTCGTTTAAAAGAACCAAAATTATCTACCACTTCATTGAAGGCTACAAAATTCATGTTGGAAGAAGGAGTTTTTGTTAAATTCGGGAAATTGATAGAAATACCGGAAAAGAGGATAAGTACGGGTTGGGATATATACCTACCAAAGCTGATCAAGAGAACGCTGTAAAGGAAAAACGAGAAAGCAAGCTAGCTCGTTGGGAAAACCGGGTACCAAATTCACAAAAGATCCATATTTGTGACATTTGTCAAACCTTTCAAAGTGCTGGAATAATATATGTTGATCAAGTGGCTGTTGTAGAAGAGGATCGTGTTGATGATGATACCCTCAAGCTAGTGTACCATTGTCCTCCAAACACCAATCTCAACAATTGGAAGATCATCGAGTTTCCCGTGTTTGTTAATTCGTGTTCAAAGTAATTATGTATTTTTAACTCCTTTTGCTCTGCCCAAGGCTATAAGGATAACTAGTTAGGGCATATGTATTTCAATTCCGTACTTATTATCAATAAATGCATTTTTGAATTCTCCAACTGGTTTTGTTTTTTCTCTTTTCTCTTTCTTTTGGCAATCCTTATTCATATTTTCTTTTTTTTTCCTTTTTCTTCTTAATTTATACAATGCAGAGTCGAAAATGAATATGTTGAAAATAGCAGCGCTAGAACCATTTCTTGTAATTTTGAACGTCTGATTAATCATGCTGATGAGGATTGTGAAGACGATTGTGAGCTTCCCCCAGAATTAGAAAGCTTAATTGAACAGGAAGCTAAGATAATCCAACCCTATCAAGAACCTGTTGAGGTGATCAATTTAGGGACTGAGCATGATAAAAAAGAAGTTAAAATTGGTATGTCTATGAAAGAAAGTGAGCGAGAAAAGTTGGTTAAACTTTTAATTGATTATGTGGATGTCTTTGCATGGTCATATCAGGATATGCCTGGGCTAGATACTACTAGTTGAACCAAGCTAACACTCAAGCCTGATGTGCTCCAATTAAACAAAAATTGAGGAGGATGAGGCCTGAATATGTCACTTAAAAATTAGAGAAGAAGTCAGAAACATTTGTGCTGGTTCTTACTGTGGCAAAATATCTCAATGGGTGGCTAATATGTACCAGTCCAAAGAAGATGGAAAGGTCGAATGTGCGTGATTTGGGGATTAAAATAAAGCTAGTCCTAAAGATGATTTATCCTCTACTCATATTGATGTCCTAGTGATAGCACTGCTCAATACTCTCTTTTCTCCTTCATGATGGTTTCTCGGGTACAATCAATCCAAGATGGCTCCCGAAGATATGAGAAATACTACATTTCATCACACAATGGGGAACTTCTACTATAGAAGTGATTGCATTTGGATTTGAATGAAAGCTGTGGCAACCTATTCAAAGAGCATGGTATATTGGTGTTTTCATGACCATGATGCATCAGAGAAATAGAGGTTACGTGGATGATTGATTGCAAAATCTCGGACGATAGAATGAACATGTTATTAACCTTCAAAAGTTGTTTGTGGCGACTAGGAAGTTCAAGTACTCCGTTTAAACCCTGCTAAATGCACTGGTGGATGTAACGGATCAGGCAAGTTACTTGGGTTATTGTTAGTCAAAAAGGGTAGAAGTGGATCCAGATAAAGTAATGAGCAATACAGAAATGCCGCTCCACGCACGAAAAAAGAAGTTCGTGGCTTTTGGCAGATTGATTACAGTTGCCAGGTTTCTATCGCATCTCACCGCTACATGCGAGCCAATTTTCAAGTTGTTGCGCAAAGACCAGAAAGGTGAATCGGAATGATAAATTGTCAAAAAGGCTTTCGAAAGATTAACAGTACTTGCAATCCTCCAATCTTAGTGCTCCTGTTCTGGAAAAACCTCTTATTATGTATCTGACAGTACTTGACGATCAATGGGTGTGTATTGGGGCAGCATGATGAATCTGGTAAGAAAGAACATGCTATTTATTATTTGAGCAAAAAGTTCACCAGCTGTGAAACGAGGTATTCACTACTTGAACGAACATGTTGCGCATTAGCATGGGCTGCTCGTCGGTTAAGACAATACATGTTATGTCATACAACTTGGTTGGTGTCTAAAATGGACCCAATTAAGTATATCTTTGAGAAACCTGGTCTTACTGGAAGGATTGCCCGTTGACAGATGTTGTTATCAGAATACGATTTGGTATACGTTACACAAAAAGCTATAAAAGGAAGTACCCTAGCAGAGTATTTGGCCCAACAACCTGTAGAAGATTATCAATCAATGCAGTGTGAATTCCCCGATGAAGGCATCATGACTTTATTTGAAGAGAATGAATCACCTGATAAAGAAAAATGGATGATGGTGTTTGATGGTGCTTCTAATGGGTTAGGTCATGGAATTTGGGCAATTTTGATTTCTCCAGAGAACCAGTTCACTCCATTTACGGCTAGATTGTGTTTTGATTGCACAAACAATATTGCAGAATATGAAGCATGTGTCATGGGCATTAAAGCAGCCATTGAGTCAAAGATAAAAGTTCTTGAGGTATATGGAGACTCATCTTTAGTTATCCATCAAACAAAAGGAGAGTGGGAAACTCGAGATTCCAAATCGGTTCCGTATCATACACATATCAAAGAATTGGTAGAAAACTTCGAGCATATCACTTTTCACCATATTCCTCGAGAAGAAAACCAATTGGCTGATGCCTTGGCCACATTATCATCAATGTTCAAAATAAGCGTCGGTCAGGATGTGCCGGTCATAAAAATTCAACAAAAGGATAAGCCAACATATTGCTTATCGATAGAAGAAGAGCTTGATAGCAAACCATGGTTTTATGATATCAAATCCTATGTTAAGAATAGGGAATATCCATCAGGTATTTCAGAGAACGACAAGAGGGTTTTGAGGAGGTTGTCAATGAACTTCTTCTTAAATGGTGATGTGCTTTATAAGAGGAATCATGATATGGTTCTCCTCAGATGTGTGGATAAAGCAGAAGCAGAAAAGATCATTCAAGAGGTTCACAAAGGTTCTTTTGGAACTCATGCAAATGGACACGCAATGGCAAGAAATATCTTGAGGGCTGGCTATTATTGGCTGACAATGGAATCTGATTGCTTTAGTTATGTAAAGAAATGTCATAAATGTCAAATATATGCTGATAAAGTACATGTACCGCCCACCTCTTTGAATGTTTTAACATCACCATGGCCGTTTTCAATGTGGGGGATGGATGTTATTGGACTCATCGAGCCAAAAGCTTCCAATGGTCACCGGTTTATCCTGGTAGCTATTGATTACTTCACAAAATGGGTTGAAGCCGCTTCTTATGCCAATGTGACGAGAAGTGTGGTTGTCAAATTCATCAAAAGAGAATTGATTTGTCGATATGGCTTACCAAACAAGATAATCACTGATAACGCGACTAATTTGAATAACAAAATGATGAAAAGAGTTGTGTGATAGTTTAAATTCAGCCACCATAATTCTTCGCCATATCGTCCGAAATAATGGAGTGTAGAAGCAGCAAATAGAATATCAAAGAAGATCATACAAAGATGTGGGACGATAAGGATTGGCATGAAATGCTTCCTTGCATTCATGGCTATAGAACCTCTGTTCCGTACTAACAGGGGCAACTCTTCTCATGGTGTGGAAATGAAGCGGTACTTCATTGAAGTTGAAATTCCTGTCGATCAGAGTCTGATGGGAAAAAAACTGAAGAGGCTTGAGTGGGTTCAAATCACGATTTGACTAGTTAAATCTCATAGAGAAAAAGGATGATAGCTCTATGTCACGGCCAGCTATATCAAAAAAGACTTAAAAAGGCATACGGGAAAAAAGTCCGCCTCGAGAGTTTGTCAAGAAGGGGACTTGGTGTTAAAGAAATATTGCCCATAAAAAGAGATTTTCGTGGAAGTGGTACCCGAATTACAAGGACCATATGTTGTTGAAAAAGCTTTTTCTGGAGGAGCTCTAATACTCGCAGAAATGGATGAGAGATGACTTCCCACTTCTAGTAAATTGATGCAGTCAAAAATATTATGCTTAACAACGGTGATGAGCTCGCCTAGGTTTAAAACCTGAAAAGGCGACCTAGGCAAAAATTAGCATCCCGATGGATTGGAAACTTGGAAGAGTAGTCCAGCAAAAATAGGGAAAAAAAAAAATCAAGCACTTCAAACTGGGGCAATTATTAATTTTGGAGTTGATTATTAGGTTTCTTAAATTACAAGAATGACTAGCGTTTGTTATGTCTCCACTTAAATTAAACATACTCTCCCACATTGTAACCCCTGCCCTCAATGTTCTGCTTTTAATGTAACGAATTGTGCATTTCCAATATTGTCATTCGATCTTTGTACGTTACACTCTTTATATAACCAATCAGTTTCATTATTTGAGTGTTCCTATTTTGTGTTTTATAATAATAAACGTTGGAATTTGAAATATATTGGAATATAAAAATACTTTAAAAATTTTGACACTTGAAAATATCAGGAACTCGTTGATTCTCAAGATATATGATGTGTGAAGAATATAAGGAGGGTAGTAATTTTTAAACAATGATTTTCCTGCTTCCTTTCGACAAAAGCGGTCATTCGGTAACGATACGAAGAGTCATAATGAGGAACATATTTGTTTATTCATCCATTGTCTTGGGACGGAGAAAAGCATAAGGATGGGGAATCAAAGAAAAGAACAAAAAATTTATCTATAATGCATGACACATATTATCATACTCACATGATCCATGCATCTTCATTGACACTTTACCTTTACTGCAATGCATCATCACACGCATGAATCGTTCATACCTTATCAGGAATTGAAATATCATATCCCCCCTCTTTATCTACCTTCAAGATTGGGACCAATTACGATCGTACGCATCGGTAAAACCATCCGAAGACAATCACTTTCATTTCTAT
>PGWS01021752.1:0-14687 GCA_002896235.1 Cicer reticulatum
ACTCCCACATGTATATTATTTTGGTTATATTATTTGATTAAAATATATTTTTGTTTATTTAATAGATCAAACTACAAATTTATATATTTTCTTTCACTACTATTTTTATTTTTTATTATTACTGATTTTACTTTATATAATTATTTAAATTTATTTATTATGCAACATCAAATTTTAATTCTCATAAAAAAAAGGTTAAAATATAATCAAATATTAAAAGAATGTGACTTTCTTTTAATTTTTATGAGTTGTTAGGAGACAAGTTGTGACAGCTTGGTAGTTTTACAACTCATTTTGGTAAATAAATTAATCAATAGAATTCTTAGAAAATAATTAAAGGTGACATATATTTAATCTTTGAGTTGTTAGGACACAAGTAGTACAATTTGATAGTTCTAAAATTCTCTTTATTTATTCATTCATTTATTTATTTTAATAAACTAATCTAAAATCGACCTATTTATTAGATGTAACTTTTTTTTTATCTCTGAGTGTTAAAACACAAGTTGTACTACTTGGTGGTTTTGAAACTCAATTTTAAAATCGAGAATAATAAAATATTTTTTTTTTAGAGGATTAAATTAGATGTGACATCTTCTTTATTCCTTGAGTTTTAGGACATGAGTTGTACAACTTGATCGTCTTAAAACTCGTATTTTAAAGTATTTATTTCAAATCAAACTCTTTTATTTTTCTATTTTGTCAAAATATTTTTTTTATCACAAAATAAATTTTCTTTAAAACACACTCAACACATCCGTTTGTTTTCTAACCAAGAACTACGTAGCTTTGATTTCTCCATCGCACCGGGAGATACGTAGGAGCAAGATCACATTCTTGTCAAGCACATAAAATAAAATTTCTTTTTTTCCTCTTTTATTTGTTAAGTACATATTTATTTCAAAATCGTATTTTAAATATAGTAATAATTGTTATTCATATTTAATAATAAAGAAAAATAAACATACTTAAGTTAAAATTAATTTTGCACAATTAATTATAGGTAACCGTTGTTTTAACGGATGTCGTAGGGTGCTAATACCTTCCCTACGCATAATCGACTCCCGAACTCAAAATTTGGTTTCAAAGACCACATTTTTTATTTTTACTATTTTAAGGGTTTCCCAATATTTTCCCTATTTTAAAATAAATTTTGGTGGCGACTCCATTGAATTCGAGAAACACTCGAAATTTTAGGCCGCGACAATGTATTATTAATATTATGTCTATTCTAAATAGCATATGTTGGTGCATTGAAGCATTTGAGATGCATAAACACAATTGAATCAGACTCCACTTTGATTTTAGAATATAAAGAAACAAATATTGGTTTAAATTCTGGGATGTCCAATGTCTTTGATACCTTCATTGGAGTTCCATTCAACAACACCACACTAGTTTAAATTTTTCCATCTTTAGGTTTCAAAGGTAATCTTCCCTCATCTTTGTATCCATTGAGTTGCTTGGACTTGTTATTTGTGCATTGCCTTATGTTGTGTATTCCTCTAAGTACATATTCATGTCATTCACAAGGAAAAAATTGAAAGTAGACCTGGACATGTTTATGATTATGATGACCATTGTGATGCCAAGCTAAAAGAATAATCAGGATATTAGATTCATTTTAGCAATATTAAGAACAAAATGGCACAAATGAACCTTGAGCTCAAATGTGATCATCGGCCAACCCAAGATACTAGTTACCACTATGCTAATTTTTTTGATGGTGGACCTAAATTAAGGGCTTGAGATAAATTTTTTTTGTATAAATAGATATGGTTTCTTCTCTCGCGTTCCTATGTTCTCAAATACACATCTAAATTGTCTAATTCAAACATGTAAAATACACATTTGAATCAATCAATCTAGATGAAGTTCACATCATTAATAAAATATTTTATGAATATTAATAGTAAGCACTACTTGTATTTCTATATATAAGACCTCATTGATTAAATAATCACTGAGAATTAAGATAGTTGTTTGTAGTATTAAATTTTTTGGAAACTTGAATTGTTTTACTAGCTAATGCCACAAAAGTGTTTTGTGTTCAAAGACATTTTTAATTAAAAACATTGACTTAACTACCCTAGATATGGAGTCATGTGGTGGGTCAGAAGAATGGAATTGGTTTTTAGACAATTTAGTGAGATGAACAAGTAACTTTGTTTGGCATGATCCTTGGATGGAAGGAAAGCCTTTGAAATCTAGGTTTATTCATTTGCTCGATGTGACTCGAGTTAAAGATTCTTTGGTGGCTGATATGTGTAGGTTGGATTGGCATGTTGGGGAATTTGGGTGGAGTTGGTGTCGTAATTTGTTTGAGTGGAAGGAAATTTAGTGGCAAATTGTGTTGCGTTGTTTGTCTTGGTTCATTTATAGGTTAATATTACAGATGTGTGACATCATAACAAATCACATAACATAACATATTTTGTTAACGAGGTGTATCGATGTTTGATAACAAAAATTATTTTTAAGAAAAAAAGAGTAAAATGGGTAGTTTAAGTGAAATTTTAAGTAGGGGCATATCTTGGCGAGTATGTGGTAAAATTTTCTATCCAAAAACAACCACATTTTTTCGACCTAATCAAATACTCCAGGTTACAAATGAAGTTGAACCGACTTGTCCCTCTTAACTTTGAACTGGTTGTTTAATCCCTAATGGTCTGAGACTTCATTTGAATATTCAAATTAAATGGGCATTAATTTTTCACCCTTCAACTTCAATAATGTCATGGCTAACGCAATGACAAAATCACCAAATCCTTCTCAAGAAAAGGTATCTTGAAAGATTGTATGGGTAAGAATTCCATTTTTATCGATATAATACTTCGACATTTATATTCTTCGGGTTATCGGATCCATGCTTGGTACAATGTTACACATTGACAAACACACATTGAACTATTTTCAGTGCAAATATATGTGTTTTTATGTTCAAAACGATCTTCAAACACAACTCATCCATTCCTTTAAGATTCAAAATCATGATTGTGAACTCAAATTCGTATACCCTATTTTCTCTAGTTGTCGAAGATTTAGTCATAATAAAAATTCTTGCATGGAAACTAGGGTTTCTGAAAAGTGCTAGATTTGATGAAAGCAAATCATAAGAATCATCATTTTTTCAAGATATTGGATCTGGTAGTGAGAAATTGGAATCAACCTATATTTTGTTAGCTTCTTTAGTATTAGTATTAGTCGAATAAAATGACATGAATTGGTTTTATGGGGTTTTATTATCTATATAAATTTTTCTCTTGGTGTGAGGTATTGTATATTTGGGTTCTTTATATGAATTATGGTTGATGATGAAATAAGACGAGCACTTGTGAGGTTATTTGATTCTTTTTGGAGTAAAGGTTTATGATGATAAGGTATTTGTTTAAATGGTTGTGATTTGAAAGGACATTATTAATTTTATATTAAATGGTTGAGTTGAGTTTAGGAAGATTCGTGGGAGTTTTGGTTAAAAAAAGGGATGAAATGTGATGTTAGTACTTGTAGTATGAATCAATTATACACAAATGAGATTAGGTGTGTCATGTGTTCGCACCGGAATACCCTCATATGACAATGCAAACTAATTCTCAATATTTTTTCTTTTAAGTGTGAGCGTGGTTAAGTCCACATCAACTATGAATATCAAATGTTGATATGAAATAAGAGAGTGACTCACATATCCATTGTCTAAGTATTGGTTTGAGATGTGGTGTCAAAGTTTTTTGTGTTCTCTGGAACATTTAGCATGTTCTTCTTCGTGACACAACTTCCCAATATGATTTCGGTGTTGGATTCTATGTATCAAAATCTTCATGGAGGTGTGGTTAGGGCACGTCTCATTACTAATCAGCGGATGCAAATATTGAATGTGGAACTCTTCTGAGAGGGAGAATTTAGGTTAAAGTTGAGTGGTTAAGTCCCACATCACTATGAATGAACTAATCTTGGAAGATTAACAGCTGGTCCATATAGCTAACGCCTTAAGGTTTTGGGGTGGAGATGTGGTATCAAAGTCTCTTGTGGATCCTAGAGCATTTGAGCCATGGTTCAGCTTGGTGGGGAAGCAGGAGTGGAACTTGGTGTTGGATCTTTGTATCGAAAATCTTCCCCCCAACGATGCAGTTAGGAGGCATGTCCTGTTGGCAATAACGATAGTGCAAGTATATGACGTGAGAGACTCACACTTGTGGTGGAGAATGTTGAGTTCAAGTGTGAGTGGTTAAGTTCCACATCGACTATGAATGAGCAAAATATTGAATATATAAGGGAGGTGGCCCATATACCAATTGCCTTAAGGTTTTAGGTTGAGATGTAGCGCCAAAATCACTTGTAGATTGTAGAGCATTCAACATGTTGCTCACACACTCTCTCAAACTTTCCAACATAAATTTTAGACGCCGAATGAGAGAGTAACTATACCACCTCAAACAATTATTGTTAAGTTAATATATTTATTTTATATTCAATATAGTGTAAGAAAAGGATAATCTTTTCACACTTAAAATTTATATAAATATAAATGATAACATGAATCATAAAAAAATTCAAGACAAATATGATATTTTAACCAAACAACAAGTAAGTAATTAATATATATTATATATATATTTAAATAAGTTTATTAATATAATGACTTGTAGCTGATTAACGTTATGTCTATATAGCACATGTTGGTGCATGAAGCCTTTGAGATGCACAAACAATTGATCAGGCGCCCAACTTGAGTTTAGAAGATGAAGAAACAAATATAGTTTCAATATGGATTGCCTCATGCTTAGTCAGCTTTCAGTTGAGTCCATTCACACACTACATCACTCTTGAATAATGGTTTCCATATTTTTTGGTGTCAAATGGTACTTTTCCCTAATTTGTATTATTATCCTTATGTTGTGTAACTCCTCTTAAGTACAGATTCATGTCATTCACAACGTGAATAATGAATGTTGACTTACATTTTATGAATGAGAACAATGATACCCAGACTCGAATAAATAATCACCAGGAAGTAATTCATTTGAGCAAAAATTAATTAAGACATGCGTAGACTTCATTGAGATAAGAGGTAATCATGGGACAGTCCATAGCAGTTCCTCTATGCTAGGCTAATATTTTTACAAAATACTATTAGTAATAGTTTTATTTTGTTGGTGGACTTAATTCATCCATTTTGTTCATTTCCAAACAATGAAATGAGAATTTTGTTATGTTTCATATCCAAACAATGATAAAGGTTTTAGAGGAGAGGAATAAGAGAGCTTATTTTTCTTTATTAAATTAAGTTGTATAAAATGATTTAAAAATGAATAAGTGTGCTGATGTTTAAATGTCATTATCTTATTTTTCTTTTAATTTTTACGACTCCAAATATATATTCAATATAAACTCACGATCTTTTAAATCTTCTTCTTCGAAATCTACTGCCAAGAATTTGTGAAAAAAAAATTAGCATAAACAAGCATGATGAGATCAAAGATAATCATGACCGGCCCAATATTCTAGTTACCCGTCTATGCTAGGCATAGTATATTTCATATCAAATATTAAATAATTTTTAATTCGTAACCTAAATTAAAGTTTGAATTTTTTTAAAGGAGGCAATTAAGCATATACATGGCCAAATTAGTAAATAAGCATAAAGAATAAAAAACTATGGTTTAAATTTAAGAAATGCAATTGTTGAAAGCATTTAAGTGGAAAAAAGACCATAAAAGTGAACAAAAATGTATAATCAAATTTTAATTTGCATAACTCTACCTATTTCTTCAACAATGAACATTTGCACGTATGGAGTCCTCGGTGATAATAAAGAGTATTTGCTCACATTAGCCGATGCACAAAAAGAGCTTGCATTTAAAAATATTTAATAGAAATGACATTGATTTAACTATTACACCATATTTCTTTGCGAGAAAATATACTAAACTCACCCATAATAATCAGGATTTGGAATGAAAGTTGTGTTTAGAAAATATAGTTTCCTCCAATAATTAGGGTTTGTTTGCAATAAACCTTATGGTTGAAGGTTGATGTCATGCCAAGTTGATCCAAGTACCTAGTTAATAATTCAAAAGAAGTACATTAGCATGTCAATGGTAATTTTAAACAAGTACATTATAATATCAATTGTAATTTTGAAAGAAAAAAAAATGATAAGGTAATTTTGAAGAAAAAATAAATAAAAGTGGGAAAATAACTTAATATGTTTAATTCTACAGTAATAAAATAATTTTAGTTAAAAGAAATTAAATATAAAATAATTTACGCTTAATCATTATATAAACGACGTGAAATTAATTTAGATGTACAATCACATTTTTAAATTAAAATATTTAAAATAACAAAATCAATTCTAACACAATCACTAAAATAATTTTAAAATAACAAAATCAATTCTAACTCAATCACTCAAAACACATCAAAATTAGTTTTATAGAACCACTTATCTATGAAATACCTAGATCTCTACCAAAATCCATCACCAAGTGTGTGAACACAGCTTTGCCTCCATGTATAAAACTCCCCAGATTCCCCAATCGACATGCTCCTGCCGATGGTGTGAATTCCCTTGACTGCTACCGGAAAAATCTTGAATGTTTGACAATTTGACTCAGAAATAAGGGTCTCAACTTGTTATAAGATCTATTATCAACACCTTACATTTGATATTTTCTTATAAACCAATTACTAAGTACTAATACTTAGGCATATATATATATAGAAGCAAATCAGTAATACTGAAGTTGCTTATTTTGAATGTAGAGTTGTATCAACTCCGTGTTAGACAATAGTTTCAAATGATATACTAAATATAAAGTTATTGTTTTGTACATAGATACTTATATTAAATTCCTTACACTATTTACTTAGTTTTAAATCATAAATTGATATTTCAAATTTTAATGTTATTTCGACCCTTTAAATACTAACAGCAATTTGCAATGAGAATTCAACTTTTTTATTTTATTAAATTAATCAGGAAAGTTCAATTTTGTTTTAAAACCGTTCGCTATTAATATAGTTAAAAAAAAAGCTTGACGCTGATAAATGAGGTATGGACGACAATAAAATAAACACGAGGAACAAAAAAATAAATAAATAATATAAGCGTCAACATACTGTACCAGTATAACATCTTTATTTGATTTTCGTCTTTGAAAGTTTACGTTTTTTTAATTTTTCTTTTTGTTCTTGTAAATTCGCATTTTTTTTATTTCCATTTATTTTTCGTTTATCATCTAAGCTTTTTTTTTAAGAGTCACTAACAACAAGATAATTTTAAAATAAAATTGAACTTACTAAATTGAATTTTAAAATAAAAAACATTAACTTCTAAGAACCAAATATATATTCTTTATAATTTTAAGGACTAATGTGATTATTTCCTTAAGCAAATAGAAGTATTATTGAACCTATACATACCAGCACCAAGGTTGTAAATATGATGAGTCACTCCATATTGCGTCATCCTTGAAGAATTGTGTACTTCATGAGAATGTTTATGGCATCTTGATGGGTTCCATTCTCCCATATAGGCTTAACTTCGCTCACTTGTTAATTTTTTCTTCCAATTAGATAGCATGTAGCCAAACACTCTGCAAAATTATAAATAAAAGAAATGAATCAAGAATCTCACATATTTGTACTAATAACATAGCAAATTGCATATAGTTGACAGAAAAGGTATGCATATCTTCTGATCATCCATGGAGAAGCATTCCCTTTTGTGTTCACCAAATTGGTAAATGATTTGACAACTTGCAAAGATCGTCCTAATCTTATCTAAGGATCAATGATGGAAAAAAATTTGTTAGCATTTAGAATTTGATAACAAGTGTGACTATTAATGTTCCCTTGTAATGGTATTCCTAACTCTAATTATGATGTACAATAATCTAAAGAATTAAAATGTAACATATCTAGTTGACACAGATTGCACATAAAACAAGCAAGCTTTTGGAATTTTAAATTTTGAAGTACTCAATGATATGTCTATAAATTGACGAATTATTATAACAAGGACTAGAAATACATATTTTAATATCATTTAATTTAAATCTTCTAAAGACAACTTAAGAAAAGTAATTAAATTCCAATTTAAAAAAAAGCTACATAACTTAAGTTATGTTATTCTACGACTATCGATTTGACTTGAAAGAAAAAAATATACCCTTAACAGCATTTCGAGAGAATATTGTTTACCCAAGCCATGCAACAGTCCAAATATATCACATATGTTAGGTATATATCAACTTAGGATAAAAAAATTAAAATGCAATATGCATGAGGTCTTATGGTAATTAATCTACCAAGAGAGTTGTTTCTTTCACATCCATTATGAAAAATAATGAAATAAGCACTGTGATATAATAAATTCCTATTATGGATAATTTATAGAGTTGCTTATGTGTTCTAGTTTATGAATTAAATTCCTTCTGAAGGAGATGAATGTATTAATATCTAAATTGCAACACCAACGTTGTTTGTCTATTCAATTTCCTCGATAACAATAGCAGGATTTTATTAAAATAACAAAGTGAAGTTATAAATCAATTTTATCTGATTATTTATAGATTAATCTAAACAATATTTGATTAATCTTTCCCTATTCAATAGATAAAATGGTGTGAATAATAATAAACCTTAACCAAATCTTCGATTCATTACTAAGATATAGTCATTAGACAGATCTTTGATTAAAAAGAAAATATTTGCTACAGATGCTAGTTTTGGTTCGTGTACCATGAAATCAAGCTTACATAGTATAGAATCAAAGATAACAATTCCCTTTTCAGACTGGTGAGAGGAAGGGTTTTTTTAAAACATTGTGGGTGGGTATGATGACGTGGAATCATTACATTAAACAATCGTACTTAAGATTCATCTCATTATCAAACATCCTTCACTCATATGTATAAGATCCAATAAGGACATTACAAAAATAGCAAAAAGTTAACGTAACCTTGAATCTTCATAAGTATAAAACTGACACCGATAATAACAATTATATTCAAATAGAAAGAAAATTTCTTGTGAAACAATTATTTCTTTTCTATATTAAATTTTTACATTTTTAATTTTAATAATTAACAAAAATACTAAAAAAAGTAATAGTTTTTTAATAATTAAATTGTTACTAAAGAAATAATTTAATATTTATAAAATCTTGACTAATTAATAAATCTATTATATATATATATATAGGCCTAATATATTAAATTAAATAACAAAAATACTTACGCGAGAAATAATATCATAATCTTTTAAATTTTTAATGATAATCTTTAATTTAATGTTCTTCCTAATTGATTTTTTTATGATTTTAAGATCATATAATATTATAAAGTTATTCAATGTGATAAAATCATAGCATATTTTAAATAACTATATATTTTATTTTTTATTAATCATCAATTTTTGTAATTATTTTTAAATTAATATTATATGATAAATAATAAACTAGTAATTTTAATTTTATTATGTTAATTTTTACCTACAAAAACATAATATAATAAATTTTAAGATTTACGTATGATATTTTATTATCTCATCAAATATTTGATTAAGACAAAATATAATACAATTATTCTATTATATCTCTTATGATGCATAACAAACGATTCATAGAGTATAACAATCATTTTGTTTATAAAACTCTATATTTTCCTCTCTTTGCAACCAAATGTTGTTATTCAAAAGCAAGAGCTTCTAAATCCATATTTTAATATATTTCAAATATGCATCGCAACTATGAACGAAATTAGATGTAACAGCTAGAGAAAAAAAAAAGGATAGATGAAATATTTTAATTTAATTTTGATTATAGTTCGTTCCAAATAAATCCCCATGTCAAGTAGCAGCAAAAGATGCTTAGTACTATTAGAGAAATGCAAAAACATGAACCAACTAAAACAAGCACATGCACAAGTTTTCACAACAGGTCTTGAAAACAATACCTTTGCTCTTAGCAGAGTTTTGGCTTTCTGTTCATCACATTCACATCATCATGGAAGTCTCGCTTATGCGTTCAGAGTCTTTGAACGCATTCACGATCCCACAGTTTGTATATACAACACAATCATCAAAGCTTTTCTTCTCAATGGCAAGTTTAACAGCACCCTCCACGTGTTTGTTAAAATGCTTCAGAAAGGATTGAGACCTGATAACTACACGGTCCCATATGTTTTGAAGGCTTGTGCAGCACTTCATGATTGTTCTTTGGGGAAATTGGTTCATGGGTATGGTTCAAAATTGGGTCTTGTGTTTGATATCTTTGTGGGTAATAGTTTGATGTCGATGTATGTTGTTTTTGGTGATGTAGTAGCTGCACGATATGTGTTTGATGAAATTCCTTGTCTAAGTTTAGTGTCTTGGAGTGTGATGATTTCGGGGTATGCAAAAATGGGTAATGTTGATTCTGCTAGATTGTTCTTTGATGAAGCACCTGAGAAAGATAAGGGGATTTGGGGTGCCATGATTTCTGGTTATGTGCAAAATAGTTGTTTCAAGGAAAGTCTTTATTTGTTTCGTTTGATGCAGTTGACTGATATAGTTCCTGACGAGTCTATATTTGTGAGCATTCTTTCTGCTTGTGCTCATTTAGGAGCTTTAGATATTGGTGTTTGGATTCATAGATATTTGAATCGATCGAAGATGCTACCGTTGAGCGTTCGTTTGAGTACTAGTTTGTTAGATATGTATGCTAAATGTGGAAATTTGGAATTGGCGAAAAGATTATTTGATTCAATGCAAGAGAGAGACATTGTATGTTGGAATGCTATGATTTCTGGTATGGCGATGCATGGAGATGGAAAGGGTGCAGTCAAGTTATTCTATGATATGGAAAAAGTTGGTATGAAACCTGATGATATAACATTCATTGCTGTTTTTACTGCTTGTAGTTACTCGGGAATGGCTTTTGAAGGTTTGAAGCTGTTGGATAAAATGTGTAGTGTTTACAACATTGAGCCTAAAAGTGAACATTATGGTTGTTTAGTTGATTTACTAAGTAGAGCAGGGCTTTTTGAAGAAGCTATGGTGATAATAAGAAGAATAACCAATTCATGGATTGGCAATGCAGAGACATTGGCTTGGAGAGCATTTCTGAGTGCATGCTGTAATCATGGAAAAACTCAACTGGCTGAAGTTGCAGCTGAGAAATTGTTGCAGTTGGAAAATCACAGTGGAGTGTATGTTTTACTGTCTAATCTGTATGCATCATCAGGGAAACATAGTGATGCAAGAAGGGTTAGGGATATGATGAAAATTAAAGGGGCAAACAAGGCACCAGGTTGTAGCTCAACAGAGATTGATGGAGTTGTCAGCGAGTTCATTGCTGGCGAAAAAATACATCCTCAGATGGAAGAAATACACTCGGTTTTGGAGAAAATGCATATGCAGTTAGACTATAATCAATAGATATTCACGGGTTAATTAGGTTATTTTAAAATCATAATCTTGTTGGTGTGCGGAATAGTTGGCAGATATCTAAGTCCTGTAGACATATGGTCAAGGGTTTGGTCCCCAATCGTTGCATACAAAAAGAACACCTATTGGAAGAGATCATTTATCTCATTTATTGATACACCTTGTAGCAATCCCTTTTTCTCCCAAAGTGGGGACAACAATTGTGATTCATCTTTGATCTCGTGTAAAGTTATATATTTTTATCTAAAAATGTAATATTATACTTCATCTATTTTTGAAGTTGATATCAAGAGTGCATAACTATGACTATCTATAGTACAATGAACTTAGATATAAATAATAATAAACTTAAGAAACTATTGTTTATTGATACTGACAAAGATAGCTTTGGCAAAAATTGAAATAACTATATTTTGGCTATTTCATTGAGATACGAAGAACTATTGTTTCAATAATTATACACTTAGACTTTCTGAAGAAAAAAAATAAACACTTTTTAAGTTTCATTAAACAAGGAAGTCTGAATCAGAAACTTCAAGCACTTTGTGCAGACCAATAGGGTTGGCACCAGGCCGAACGCATTTCCCGTAATGTAAACTGCAAACAATCATACGATAATGATAAACAGTTCAATGAACAAAGAAATGAATGCTTTATGATTCGTGCAGAAACTTACATTTCCTTTCCAAAAAATGGATGCTGTAAAAATGTTAGGATTCTCCATGTAAACTGATTGTGATCAGTACCTGAAATAAAGATAGAAAACCTCAAATCCCTATACTTCACTACATGCCAAATACGATTTCTTGCAAGAATTAGTATCTGTTGGTCTACTAGAACAAAGAAAGAAATCATGGCAATTTCCATGTTCTTTTTTCACATGATACAGAAATTAGAGCTCAACCAATCATCAGATTATATCTCTAGCATATATTTAGACCATGATTGTCGATGAAGAACTAATAACACTATAAGCACAAGTTTCTAAGTACTTATGCTGCATTAGAGGATGAATGCCTAAACGTTTACAGTTCGACAAGAAGGGTGACAAAACTTTCATTAATTCTATTATGACAACTTTATATTTCTACTATATCATGCCATCAGATCTCAGCATCAATACACATTTCAAAATATATCTCGTTTCTCCTTACCTAAGAATATGCTTCATCACTAGTCCAGCAAGCTATCAAAACATAATGTTAAATGACAAACTTACAAGTATGCAATTTAGGATTAGAGCACGCGAGATGGTAAATTCCTGACAATTTGGTGTAACGGACGTGCCTCCAACAAACAAATGTTACCGAATTTTCAATCTAGATTGATCTGACACAGTAAAACATATTTAACAGCACTGTAGAAACACATTATGAGGATGGAAGAAGAAAGCCAGCGGTAAAAAAGGGATACTCCAATGAATTTCAAAGACTGGATAAGTTGGCTAGTTGTGCAGGTTCCTCCAGTAAAATAATTATTGTTTATATCTGGTTAGCCGAACAAAATTCTGTCAAATATTTAGAGACAACTGCAGTTAATTAAGCAAATATAGCATAAACGCTTGTCATATAAGTGCTTATGTATAAACTATTTTTATCACAAAAATTAAATAAAGTCAAATTATTTTCATACAAGTTATAAACTGTTTTCATAAACTATCCTAGAGAGCTAATAGAAATAAGCTGAAAACAGCTCATGGACATGTAATAAGTTTTGTCCATAAGTTCTTCCAAATAGTCTCACAAGTGTTTATGACAATATATAAGCTCAAATTTGTCAATCTAAATAGGCCTGAAACGGTAACGTCTGGAGAGATATAATTCACAAACAAGAACTTACAAATTGCGTAATGCCGGAAAGCAGCCTTCAATACGAATGAGTTCCCTTATGGTCCCGACCAAATGATTGTTACCAACATCCCTATAAAAATAAAAGCAATATAATGAGGCATAATTGGTTTGAGATATAAATATTCGCCTCTGAAAGGATTAAAAATTACAAGTGCCGAAGGTTTTGTAGAGTGCCCAATTCTGGTGGTAGTCTTCCCATCAGACGGTTTTCATGAAGATAAAGATAATGAAGATCAGGAAGATTTGCTAGCTCCTTGGGGATTTCACCCTTGAAACTATTGAAGCTTAGGTACCTACATAGGAATATCATATCTCAGTTGTTAACAAAATGCAAAAATGGGGAACAAAGGACTAAGTGTATGTTTGGTTCCAAATGTGGAGGAGGCAAAATTGATTCTAGAGGTGTAGATTAATTTTGAAATTTTTGGTTGTTTTCGAGCATAATTGATTTTCTCTCCCGAATTGATTAAAATTTGAAGCTATAATTTGCAATTTTTGTCTCTATAATTGATTTTTAGCCTCAAATTTATTATTCAACTCAATTTTACATAAATGTATCCAAATATAAATCACTTTACCTTCAACTCGCTTTTAATCAGAATCAATTTTACAGTATCATATCATTCAATAGCAAATTTTTATCACCGCAGAAACACACACACTACCAACCCCAAAGTGACTAGGAAGTTAAAAGTTACTCACAGATGCGTCAAACTTTTAAGCTCCCCAATTTCTGGAGGAATTGCATCCTGTAGTTTATTCCACCTCAAATTTCTGCAAGGAAACAAAAGGTAAAAACATGAGCCACATATATTTCATATAATATAGAACAAAATGATCAAACAGTTATTAGCATAACAATCTTGCCTATGTCATTGTATAGCATCACATAAAAAAAGATGTATCAGAACCATATAGAAAGAAAAATCAAAATCTAAGAGGGGTTAGATAATTCATACAGTATCTTAAGACGCTTTAACCGACCAATTTGAGGAGGAATAGGCCCTGTCAACTTGTTATTGTGGAGATCCCTGCCAAAAGTGCACATTACATCAATAACTAAGAGCTTTGAAGAAAGCAGATAATTGGAAGTCGTTCCGTTGTTATCAATCGTGGATTGTGCAAAATAATGATTTGTTCAAATCCTACTAAGCTCCAATGTTATAGTGCCACTATAGCTGATATTTGACAACGCTTTTTATTAAATAGCATAACGCACTGACGCAAAACAATAGCAATGTGTTCAAATTCCGCTACACTATAGCACTATGGAGTGACTATAACTGCTATTTGATAGTATTGGGTCTTTCAATGTAAACAATGTCATGAGAGTAAACAAAGTCCTTGGACTTCAATCATACATCATACCACAGACTAAATTCATGGTCCATCACAACAACTCTTCAA